>JAAFCE010009058.1:9992572-10012973 GCA_013389805.1 Trigoniulus corallinus
CACCAGTGGATGACGTGCAACAATAAAAGAATGTGTAACGTGCTACAGGGTGCTGTCCTCTGGAGACTGACCCTCAAACACAGAGTGGAAGACATCCTCAAGATCTTGCTGAGGAGGGAAAATTTCTTCCCCCCTCCTTATTTTCGTCAAGAATCTTCTCGAGGCACCTCTGCTGACTCCTACTGCACAGGTGCTGATACTCAGAGTATTGGGACATCCTTTCCATGGCCTTTGCCCCATAAGGTTTATCCTTATCTTTTGGGATGGGTTTTACCCGTCTTCATTTTCTTCCTGCCTATGTGCTCGTGCACAGTCTGCAGGAAGTCTCTTATCAGGGCATCAACCACAGGCTTATCTCAGGCCAGCTCCAAGACATAGGCCTTCAGGTCGTTGATGTTGGGTGCTTCATCCACTTCACAAATAGAGGTGGTGGCACCAGAGTCCCCTACTTTTACTAGCATCGCCTACACCTCAGACAGGATTTCCCTGTACTGAGGAGAGTGACGTTTTCCTGTCAGGGACTTAAGCATCCCATGGGGAAGGTGGCAGTGCATGGCCAAGAGGATCTCCCTGGACTCCAATGAGGAGTTCACCTCCTCCAAGGCCATGACTTCCATCTCTGCCCTCAACCACAACCTCATTATACTCGTCAGGGTGGCCTCATGTTTTATGTTGTCCCAGCCCAATGGCAGAATCAAAGGATGCCATGTAATACAGACATTGATAGTCTCTCCTAACCATGGGGTTCGAGGGATAGGCCCCTTACATTTGGTGTAATGAGGAGTGACTTGGGTTAGGCATGCATGGGTTTTGCCACATTTACCACAGATATAGTGAATGGCAAACCCAGCGCAAGGATTCTTACCGTGAACGTACCAATTCTGATGATCCGAAAATGCATGGTCACACATGTTACAAAGGAAAAAGATGCTTATCAGATAACAGAAAATAACCACTAACGCTTCTGCCATTAATTAGATTTCCTTGAATTCCTATTGATATATCTTTTTGAATATTGGTGTCCCAAAGAAGAAAACCACCAGACTCATGAGACAAAGCACTCAAGTTCTCATGGGCATGCAAAGGGGGTTACCTGCATGTGTCTGGTGGGCGTTTGCCCCTTCTTCACCACCTGGTTGGTGTTCCAGCAGTGAGGCGCTCCTCGGCAACAGCACTAGGCTGCTGCAAGTAATAACCCCAAAGCTGGCACTGTACCCCTTAAAAGAAGACCAGACGTTGGCCAGTGGAAGACCATGGGGAGGTGCAGAGCAAACAGAACTACATGCTCTTTCAGGTGATAACTACGCTTGAGAGTGATCCAAACTGTGGCAGAGGATTTTGCAACCTAATTTCGTACCACACTAATTCACACAAGCAAGTGCCAACCCATGACAGCTCCTAGTCCATAGACTACTTCATACTTCTGTTGTTTGGCCATGGCAATGATCCTCCTGGCTGTGGTCTTCGCCTGCCTATATTGTATATTAGATTCTTGGTTCCCTATCCCCCACCACCTGTGGAAGACAGCCTTCTTTTGCTTGATGGCTGCTTAAACTTCATCATTCCACCACCATGTCTGCCTGCTCTGGAAAGTACCTCCAAATCTAGCCTGGCCCAAAATGGCTCTTCCACATTTTCTAATTTTTCTGGTGACCTGGTCCCATATGGCATTAGCTGTCCCTTCACAATCCCAGTCTACGATCTATATCGATCTGTGACATCCCTTTTGGTGACTAGAATGTGATCAGGTGCTTGTTCCTCCTTTTAAACCATGTATTCACTAATGTGAGGCCTTGTGTTTGTGCTGTGTTGAGAATTTACTCTTCTTCTATGCTAACTGTTCCATACCACCATCCCCCATGTACCTCCCCATACCCCTGCCTTTGTGACCATTAAAGTACTGGTCAAGAACTAAGCACTCATTCCCTTTATGCTGCCCCACCTCATTGGTTAGTGAGTGCACCAAATCACTAAAGTCTGTCCAGAGACCCACCTTGGTGAGTTCATCAAGACCCACACGAGGGCTTATACACTGATGAGGTGGAGCACTACTCCTCAACAAACCACTGTAACCAACAGCAGACTGCTTTAGATTCATTTAACCAGTGTGACCCCTTGCTGAAGCTCCCTATCTAATAATATACACACTCCATTTTGTCTATGAGGTTGTCCCCAAGTGCACTTGATCTATCCCCCTTCCACCTAGTTTCCTGGGGAGGTGACATGATAACAGAATCTTTAATGTTCCTTCCAGTTGCAAAGTATGAGAAGGTTACAGCCAGTTTTTCTTCAGAAGCAATCAACTTCCTCATGCATGTATCTTGTTTTGTGAAAAATGATTTCACCATTTCTAACAAGTGATTGAAGTGGACCTCTTTCATACAATTATAGTTTGCACAGTTCTCTGCTTCCTACGAATTGGGTTTCCTACCTTCTTGTCATTCTGTTAGGTCCTCATTGTTCTTTCAGAGAAGATTTGCAGGCTACACAAGCTGAATTAGTCTAGGGAACAACTCTTCACTTACCTAACGATTATTTTGCTCCTTATACATACCTCATGCCTATCGCTGACTTTGTCCACCAGTCATGCATGCAAATGCATTCACTGCCTTATCTCAAGACGCATAATGCTTCTGCTAGGCCTGTTTTTCTGTTGTAAGCTGCTTCAGTACCTCAGTGTTAGTAGCTCTAGGTTCGATACTGAAATGAGGTGGGTTGCCTTGTGTTGGGTCAATCCATCAGTTTGCCATTAGTCTATTTGTGATCAAGGTCATGGATTGAACTGACGCCAGACTGAGTGTGTAACACCACTTAAGAGTTTGCTCCCCTTTCCCCTGGGGTCGGATAACGAAATTGTCCAGCCAGAAGGCCGATCAACGTCAAATAGGTAGGCATGCTGTGGCATTAGATTTATAACTGGTCACGTAGAAAAAACTGTAAATTCGATTGCAGTCATATCCCTCTATCACTGAAAGGTAAATCATTTTGATCCACTCATCAGCTGCTCTGATCAGCCACTGCCCACTCTGCAGAAACTCTGAAAAACTTGAGATTGTGGTGGGATTTCACTTGAGCCACCCATCTATGACTCAGTTTGAGATCTTCAATGCCCATCATAATCGCCATTTGCTTTGCTTTTTCATTCCTCATTGGGGCTACTGGTCAAACCATTTTATGAATGCATTTTGGAGAACCACACGTTCATTGCTTTCAAATTTCCAGTTCGTCATTCTTCAATCAATATACTGTATTGTTGATATTCCCATCTTAAGTAGAAAGTGATTTTTTTTATCCACGCATTGAAGCCATCTTAAATTTCTGTGGAATTGCACTAGATTTTTCAGAATTTAGTATCTGAATGAATAAAAAGATGAATCAATTAAGAAATGTAAAAATTATAAAGAAGGTTTAGGTTCTCTTTCATGCTTATTGCTGGGCTGGCTTCCTTTGGGTGAGGAAGAGCCCCTGAATGCACCTTACTCTGGATGAGAAGTAAAATGGAGGTCCCATGTTGTTTACAATGCCATTTGAATGTACAGTAAATGAACCCTCTCACTATGCAACGGGTAGATGAGGCAAAATCCTTAGGTGTAGGAACTTGCCCCTCGCTTCAGTGAAGGGCCCCAAAAAAAGTAGACCAACGATAAATAGGTGCAGGGGTTGCAGCGTTGGTCGCCAGCCAGCTGTGTAAAAATACCCTCCAATATACTGTATTGTATCTCCATTTGTTTGATGTTCTTACTTTTTCAATTTCATGCAGAATGCATAGACTCTCTCTTTATAGAACAGAGAGCATGCATTCTGGGTGACGTCAAAGTGTTCAGGTTTTTGTATAATTATTTAAAATTTTAATTTTGTGTGAGGGTCTACAGTTAGTAAAAAAAAGTCTACATACACAATTTCAAATTTATTATTTTATTTCCCAAGATGTTTTAATTAATAATAAAGTTTTTGTGTTGCAACTTTTATTAAAGTATGGCAATTAATTTATTATATCATGTATTTAAATTAAGTATTTCTAAATAAAATGAGATGAACTTTGCCTTCTTTATCATTGTACTCACATTTCTATGCAAAATAAGTCTGCATACAACTGTTATTTAACAATTTGTTATGCTAATTTTGTATGCTGAAATACATTTATACAACACAATCAAATAGAATAACAATTTAAATTCCAATTTATTGTGCAAAATACTGTATGCAGTACACTATTTAAAGCAGTTTTGCTGTTATATTAAAGGAAATTACGTGAGAGTTAACAGCACTGTTTTACTAAAATGGAGATTCCTGTAGAAGAAAATTAATAATCCAGTTAAGAAAAAAAGTGGAAAATCTCTGATAGACTGGAAAAAGTTTCACAACTATTTAGACAATAATTCAAAATTACCAGCAAACAGGCTCAAAGAAACCAAACCAAGGTCTGGCCCTCCAAAAGTACTAGATAGTCATCACCAGGGAGCAGTTTTAAGATCTGAACATAAAAACCCATTAATAAGTGCTCCAACTTTGGCAGCAGATTTAAAAAGGGATTATAATGTGATAGTGACACCTCAAACAGTACATAATGTGCCAAAAAAGTCTGGTCTTAAATTCTCATCAGCTAGGTAGGAAGCCATACATCAGTAAAATTAATAGGAGAAAACGATTGCAGTTTGCAAAAGCCCACATCAATAAGTCAGAAAGGCTTTGAGAGACAGTCATCTTTTTCTAAGGGAGCAGCAAATAGCGTTGTACATACCAGTTCTTGTCTGATCACTGAAGTTAAGCAGCACAACCCCAGCTAGTACTGACATGGGTGGCCACTTGGGAAAAATCGTTGCATTAGTGTAGTCTCCGGGCAGTCTTTGCATAAGAAATATGTTGTGGATGGGGCTCTAATGACCATTGTAGTTGAAGGGCCCTAAAACAACAACAAAAATCTTTTTCTGATGAATGTAAATTTAATCTCCAGAACTCAGATGGCAACATATTAGTGTGGAAGAAAAAAAATGAAGCTTAAAAACTTATGTCCCACATTTAAACGTGGTGGTGGAGGAATTATGGTATGGGGCTGTATGTCTGCAGCAGGTGTAGGAAACCTCAAAATTATTGAGGGTACCATGAACCAGCATGGTTACTTGCATATTTTGGTATCAAATCTACATTCAAGTGCTGAAAAACTAGGGATTGGTTCACTTTTCTGTTTCCAACAAGATAATAACCCCAAACATCTTTTCATCTTTGAGATCTTTACAGAGTTCCTATTGTTGTTGTTCTTTGTTTGTTGGTGTTTAAGGTCCCGTCAACTTCAAGGTCATTAGAGACCCGTCCACTGAATAGTTCTAATGCATAGACTGCACAGAAACTACACTAATGCGACGATTATTGGTTATTAGGAGTACCCAGCTTTCCCTAGTGACCACCCATGTCAGTACTAACTGGGCTTGCGTTGTTTAACTTCAGTCATCAGACGAGAACTGGTGTGTCCAACACAATAAGCCACTCAACAGAGTTCCTAATCAACTGAAAACTCCGCCTCAGAGTCCAGACTTAAACCCAATATAACATCTTTGGGAATAAATCAAATAAAGATTAAAAACAATGTTGTTAAGAAGGAATGGTCCAAAATTGATGCAAGTGTAACCAAAAAACTGGTCTCTATGATAAATAAATGACTTCAAGGGGTGATTGAAAATAAAGGAGGTCCTACAGATCATTAGAATGCATTTCAAAATGCAATCATGTTTTAAGCCCCGTCCACATGCTCATGCTTTACCGTAGACTTGTTTGTATCCTGTAGTTTGCACAACCTGGCCTGTACGCCCTGTTGTGTCCACACGATACAGGTAAACATGCACAAACTCCATTTCAGTGTTTAACTTTGAAGAGGTCATATCGAAACAATGCTATCCAGCAGCGCCTGTTCTAGCACTTATGCCACCCCGGAAAAAGGGACAACTTGCAGCCCCTTGAAGCAGCGCTCTATTCTCACACTCAGCCAAAATGGCGCATGGGACAAATGTCCGGGTTGCCCCCCCCCCTTAGAGCGGGCCCTGTATCCAGTGAAGAACTTTTATTATTAAAAGTCTTTGTGTGATTTTTACTAGTGATATTGACACCAATATTTCATGTAAAGTCAATTCTAACAAAAACCCTAAATGACAATCCTTAAATAATTACCTCTCTTAACTTTTCAATCATTTTGTTATAGGCCTCACTTTTCCTATCTCAATCAGAATATTTTTTGCATATTACTTTTCACAGACTAGGTAACGATTTATAGAGCTCTATAATTTTGGACGTCAGACATGTAGGTGTGAGACATTGAGGAGAAGATGAGGGAAAACAGGTTGAGGTGGTATGGGCATGTGATGTGAAGGGAGGAGGAGGAACTAGTTCGGTCCATCATGGGACTGCAGGGGGTTGGGAGCGTCAGTGGGAGGGGAAGACCAAAGCAGCAGACGTTGGAGCAGGTGGTACAAAAGGACAAGGGTGTGTGCACAGTGGATGGGGGCCTGGTAGGGTATGGGCGGGGGTATTGGATTGGAACTCGTGGATCCAACCCAGTTTCGTGCTGGAGAAGGGTATGATGATGATGATGAGACATGTTTACTTCACAAAATCACACGATGGACTGAAGACACGGCTCGTTTTGTGTCCACACACTCATGCTTTACTGTGCGAGCCACTTTCGTGCAGGCAAAATCTTTAGCAATGCAACGTTTACAAAAGCCATGCTTTTTGGCTTGTATGCGATACCGTTTTCCCGTCCACACGTTAGTGGTTCTGTATACAAACTGGTTTGCATGAGTAAGTCTGCGGTACAGCATGAGCATGTGGACGGGGCTTAAGTTGCTGTAGATACTGTCCCACTTCTTTTGGGTGTATGGAGATTATTTTGTTGTTCATTTTGATGCAAAATCATTATTTTTCAAACAATGTACAGTAAAGAATAAATGTAAACCCTTTATTTGGACATTAACTATAATTATAAACACGAAGGGACACCCGGTAGGGATACCCGACTCTTGCCATAGGCAGTAAATGAGTTAGGAGCTCCTTGTTGTTGTTTTTGTTTTCTTTTGAAAATTTAAAACTTTCAAGCCATATATAACAAACAGTAGGAGACTTCGGCAGCATGAACTTCATCATGGCACACTTGATTCATACTGACTAAATGTGGACAGTATAGCCCTCAAATGATAAATATATGGTCAGTATTTTCTCTGCCCACAACAGAACGAAGAGGCAGCTTTAAGGCTCCCTCACACCAACGCGAAACATCACAGTCGCAGCGGATCTTTCGTGGCGAATTATTCGCATCAAAACGCTACCCATGACGAGCAATGGTCATGTGTACACCGCAGCAAATGCATCGCGCCCGCGGTTGCGAAAGTGCAGCGAATTATTTAAATTATTTTCAATCGCTGCATGGCACAGCTTCATTCGTCATCGTGGTTCGAATTTTGATAGAACAAGATGGCGTTCACAGAAAAACGAATATAATTAATAAGAATGTATCCAACTAAACTGACGCGTTGGTGTGCATATCCAGGCGAATCCACCGCGTTGCAGCACGTGCTCCTGTTCGGCGCGTGTTCCTGCGGCAAAAATTCCGCCGCGACTGCGATTGTTTCGCGTTGGTGTGATGGAGCCTTTAAGCATCCCTCACATGATCAGTATTACTGTCAATACTTCACAATACTGACAATAATACTGATTGTGTGAGGGCAAATACTGATGTAGCATCAATAAGAGAGGGCTACAATAACCTTCCAGATATATTTAACAACCTTAATGCTATAGCAATTATAGAAGACATAAAGAAGCAAATTAACACCTTGAGAAGTAATTACAGAAAACAATTAAAAAAATTCAAAACTCCAAACGAACTGAATGTGTCCCAGAAGACATATACAAGCCCACATATTGGTTATTTCATAAATTAAAAATTTAAAGTGACGTTGAAATACCAGACAAGAGCAGAAATACATTTGCAAATACTAAAGAAACAGAGGTAAAAAAATAAGTTTTCTACAAGTATTAGTTATATGGCTTTTGTTATGAACATCATTTTAAACAAAGAATTTTGCCAGGAAACTGTCGTTCATTAACAAAATAATTTCTATAGCATTCCCTAATCTTCTTTGCATTCTGTGTGGTCCTCATTGTAAACTGGTTAAATTATCTTTAACTCTTTCTATTTCAAATTCAATATCTCCTGTTTCAATGTTTTCCACATTCAAAATTTTTTGGGAATAATTATTACCTACTTTTTGCATTAAACAATGATAGTTACTTTTGTGGGACATAAATTTATTGCCTTTTGCAATATTGCAAACATTGTAACAAGTATGCCAAATGCATTTTCAACAACTCTATGGGCATGCAATACAGGTAATTAAAAATGTAATTACTGCGTGTTAAATTTTCCTGGATAAATGGTTTCATTAAATGTTCTCCTAATGAAAAGGCATCATCTTCTAAGAAAACATATGGATAGTTTTCAATTGAATGTGGCAGCCTTGATGGCTCAGGAATGTTCAATGATTTATTTTGGAGCATTTCCCAAAAACTCAGTTTAATTACAATATCTTGAGCCAGAATTTGGTGGTTTTGTAATATGTACATGTTTACCATCTTTTGATACAATTACAATTCCAAAACTGGCATTTTGTTCCAAAATCACATGCAATTTTCTTCCACTCTTCTCCAGTTGTAGGAAACTGTAAAAAAATTGTTTTTCTGTCAGCCTCCCCAACATGACATGACAAAGTCCCTGAAAATACTTCCAAAGGGGTTAAACTCCAGATCAAAATCAGCTGCTATCTTTGGCTTGCAAATATTTATCAAAATAAGATGGAGATAAAAATAAGAGCACAAAAGTTGGAAAATCTCAAGAGGCAGCAGTGATTGCTTGCTGAAAAAGCAATAAATGATATCCTTTTTGAGGCATAGCTAGGCACCTTAACTAGTGACTCAATAAAAATCTACTGCCCCCTCTCAACAATTTCAATGACATCATCAACATCTGACAATTTCACTTCACGTTTTCATCCTGCACCTGATGTATCTCCTACATCAAGAGATAGTTGGGTACAACAACTCCAGTATGCTGTTCTAGCACCATCTTCATTTGAGAATATGTTGACATTTTTTTCCAACATTTCAATAGCTATTACGTATTTCTTTAATAAATGTTATGAAATTGTTACACATTATGCTTACTTTGATGTAGCCTCTTAAAATGTGAATTAGACCACCACAGTTGTCTATGAGAATTTCACTTATTGTCCAATTTAAGATCTTCAAAAGCCCTACCAGTAGCCAAAAAAAACGAAGTGTGACTGCTAAATATCCACTGCTGCATGTCATATCTTCAGTGGTTTAGTCAACTGCAGATTGGACTGGCAGTATACTGTAGATGTGGGAATAGCAAACTCTAAAATACCTCATCTGTTGCAAAGCTGAATCAGTTGAAAGATGTGTCCCATTGAGGCACCAAGGGGGGAGCAATTGCTGAATTGCTCCCATGTGGATCCACTCCTGCATGTTGAGCAGTTGTTGGTGTAGTCAATGAAGAAATGGATGAAGTTTGTATGCAAGAGGTTGACTGCATTAGCATGCTCTCAATTGGCAATTTTGCCAAATTACCAATGTGGCCTTCACAAATGAAAAGGAACCCCTGAGGGTACCTGTAGGTCATCCTGATGCTGCTGCTGGCTCCTCCCCACCCCTCTTCAATAAATAAAGCAATAGATGTTGCCACTAATGCATCTTCAGTGCCAGAGTAATGCCATTTTGCAATAGGGTACACTGGATAGTAACTGGGTAGTAACACAAGGGTTAAGACAATAGCATAACATGCGTTTTTCATATTATCCGTTGTAGCCAGAAAACACCAAACGATTGCTTCTAAATTTTTGAAATAACTAACTACTAACAATAATATTGATCATCTGAGGTTTCATTATGAATACTGATGAAACATTGCCAGTAGGACAATTTAATATTAACAGTAATACTGATCGCGTTAGGGTTGCTGAAATACTGTATATGTACATTAAGCGGCCCTCACACGATCAGTATTACTGTCAGTTCTTCACAATACTGGCAATAATGCTGATTGTGTGAGGGCAAATACTGATGTAGTGTCAGTATACTGAAATACTTTCACCGCCGTGAAAGTATTTTGATTCTATTGTGGGCGGAGCCAAAATACTGACCATACATTGATCGTTTGAGGGCTATACTGTCAAAATTTAGTATAAATCAAGTTTGCCATGATGACGTTCATGCTGCCGATGTCTCCTACTGTGTTTCACATATACCTATTACACATATACGTATACGTATACGTATACATATACGTATACCTATACCTATTGGACAGTTAGTTTTCGAGTCATTTCTTATGAAAGCTGCAACCCTATGCTTATTTATTGCTGGTCTACTGCTATATACTGCTTATTCTAAACTGGTTGCAGTAACCTTCAGGATCAGTTACATCAATGTAATTTATTAAATTTAAATAAGTAAGTATTCCTGTCATTTGTAAATCCATTTTTCAATTCAAATTTTCAATTCTTTGTGTTGCATGTTACTCTGCATAAAATAATAGCAATACAGTATAACCTCCCTAACCTGACCAGTCACTGTTCCAAGCAAAACCAGTTAACATATGGAGGTGGTCAACATCTGGAGGTCACATGAAATTATAAATGTACATTTGTACATATTTAATAAAACAACAGATCAGAAGAAATCATGTAGGTTTCATGAGCATACAGTATAAATAACATACATTTATGTACAGTATGTATGTAAAAATATTGTGAGCATTAACATGGATGTACAGTATATTATGTGGATTTAAAGAAATCTGTTATTGCACTTTGTTTTGAGGACTTGGATCTGGCATGCACTTGCTCGATTTCTTTCTGAAGATCAAATGCCTTTTCTAGTAAGATTCCAGAGGTGCCTGCTGTGAAGCACACTATTTCTTTAATATAGAATGATGCTTGTTGAACAGTGACATTTTGAAAATTCTCTTGCTCTTCCTCGGATTCCTCACTCTCTTCCACTATTTCTTTTGAACTGATTACAGAAAGCAGTATGCTCTCAGTATCACTACCAAGGGTCTCATGAAGCTCCACACTGCTCTTATATTGCATCATTTCATTAACACTGACCAACTCCATGTTCAATAGTTGTTCATCAGTGGGAACAATTTCCACATCAGCAACGTTGGGGCTGTCCATTGGTACACCACACTTTTGAAAACATTTGGCAATGGTGATCTTGGAAATGCATTGCCAGGCTGATGCGACCCACCAAATGCAGTCTAGAATAGTGATCGACTTACTAAACTCCACGGCCATTTGTCAGTCTTCAGCATTTGCAATTAACATGTTGAGCAACTGCAGGCGGTAGTGGGGCTTCATTGTTTGGATTATCCCTCGATCAAGAGGTTGCACCTCTGATGTTAAGTTAGGGGGTAGATGCAGCAGCCAAACATTGGTGAGCTCAATGGGTCCATGACTAGTAGCATTGTCTACCAAAATGACAATTTCCTGCTGCTTGTGATTCATGGCTGTGTTTACACTTTTCACCCAGTTCAAAAAAATCAGAACTGGTCATCCACACTTTTTTGTTGAAGCAGTATTGCACTGGAAGGTTTTTTGGATTCACGTTATTTTGCTTGAATGCTCTAGGACGTTCAGCATGACCAATGACTAGAGGTTGTAGTTTTTTGCCCAAGGCACTACAGCAGAGAAGGACAGTTACGCGTTCCTTAGCTTGTTTGCCACCCTTCCACCGATCGCCTTTCTGAACAAGGGAACGGGTTGGAAGCTGTCTGTAAAACACAGCCATTTCATCGGCATTAAAAATATCTGTCAGACTGTAATCTGCAATCAACGTAGGCAGCTTTGATTTCCAGTCATCAGCCGCAACAAGATTCACATCAGCTGACTCACCACTTAATGAAAAACATTGAATGTTATGCCACAGTTTGTACCTTTCCAGCCAACCATTGCTGGCAGTGAAATCTTCATGTCCCAGTGCTTGGGCGACTACTTTTGCTTTTTCCTGAAGCAGTGGCCCAGTTAAAGGAATGTTCTTGGATCGACAACTTGAGAAAAACTGAAAATCTTTTTGATCCAAATCATCAGCCACAATCCTTTTCCTTCTGCTAGAACAACTTTCATTAAATGCTTTCAAAATTTTGTCCCTTGCCTTGACAATATTCACCACTGTTGTTTTCGAAATCCCAAAATCAGCTATCTTTTGCTGAGATTTCCCTGCCTTTACTTGGTCCAGAACTTCCACCTTCTTTTCTATCGTTAGCTCCACTATTTTTCGCTTTGACATAATGTTACATACACTCGTTCACTTTGACCACAAGATGCATAGTGAAAAGTGTTTTCCCCTGAGGTTTTGTACACAGCTGGCCCATTAGAGCATGATTGCACCAACATGGTCAACATACAGAGGTGATGATAACTGTTGTGCCAACTGTAGGTGGTCATTGGTCAATATCCAGAGGTGGTGAACTTATGGAGTGTGCCCACAATTGTATGCCTATGGGAGCATTTTGGTTCCAATGATTCATGGTCAAGATAAAGAGGTGGGCAACATATGTAGGTGGTCAATTTGGGAGGTTATACTGTATATGCTTTTTTACTATTATCCATTGTGAAATGATAAACAGAGGAGACCAAATGAATGATTCGAAATTTTGAACAAACTAACTACTGACAATAATATTGATCGTCTGAGGGCTCGTTATGAATACTGATGAAATATTGCCAGTATTCAATATTGACAGTATTACTGATCGTGCGAGGTCCGCTTTATGATCCACAGTTTTGAGATAACAGTAATTTTAAATTTTAGAAAGAGTTCTGTGTTGGAACTCTGGTAAAACAGACGTGTTGTTTCCCCACTTCTCTGGAAATCGGATTTTACTTCCTTTCACACTAGTTAACTTATGGATTTATCCCTGGAATCACAATGTGGAGTTTTGAATGTTGGTGACGTCATTCAGAGTATGCACTCTGAACGTCATCAACGTTCCTATATGTTTTGAATTTCAACTTTGCAAATTAGAATATTGCTCAGATTCTATTTCTTTAAATATTTGGAATGTTGGTAACTGTACAAAGTACAGACCTGTTATTTGAAGGCTCCAATTATTTACTATTTCATTTGCCTGATATACAGTATAAAAGTAATCTTTAGTTGAAGTCAAATAAAGTTATTGTTAAAGTTTATCCAAGTGAGAAGATTCACTAGTTAAGAAAGGAAAATATTGGTAGACTGCAGTTTCGAAGTTAGCAAGGAATACTCTAGTTGGATTTATAGGTCACTATTGCAACGCTATCTTCACATTTAAAATTCGTCATATCTTTGTTATTATTTTTTGACTTGTGCATTCTTCTACCTTTCAATTTTCATATTTAGCATGGAATGGTGGTTCAGTATCTGCTGCAAACCTTCAAAGTTAGCTGCAAATGTGCGTTTGGATCACTGGCGACCCTACGTTGTGATTTGTGTACCTTTTTTGTCTTCAACCCCAAGCCAGTTTTTATCTTTAAAAGTTAAATTATCTTGTTTTTGTTATTCATCATTTAGTGTTATTGATCTTACATTTTTTTTTGTTTTGCAATAATTTTTTGGCCAGTAATCCTCATTATGCGAATAGAAGGCAATTTTGACATCCTACCAAACTTTGGCATTTTTATATTAAATAACCTTAATATTTAATGCTTTTTACATTATAAGCAGTTTACCTATAGTTAAAAGTTATTAGATATTGTCACATTTCTTCATAATACCTATTAATTAAAAAATTTGACTAAAAAAAGCAATGGGGTCATATATGACCCCACGTTGTGATTCCAGGGTTAATATTAATAAGTAGTTTGTGAAGTTATCTCAAGTCATCTAAATTTTCAAGTTAAAAGAGATTTCCACCTGTTTACCATTGCGAAATACAATGTACTTCTAAACACGCTAGGATAATTCAAGGATATTTATTTCTCTTTCGCTTCATGATTACCAAATTTTCACTACTGTTTAATGATTTTTAGTAGCCACCGCTACATATTCATTCAGAGGGACAAGGTGGGTAGCCTACCCGACCTTACCGTAGGTATTAAAAAGTTAGGAATTGGTTTGCTTTTGTAAGTGTAGTGTGTTTAATATTTTGTCAGAATTGCTCCTGATGAGATTTTATGCGAGTTGTAACATTCCTCTCATAACCTTCATAAATCATTCTCCATAAGAAAGCCGGATTCCAATCGTCACATTATCTACAGTGGTTATATCAAAGTACAAATCTGGGTTAAAAAGTGACACATTTATATTTTACTTTATGACATTACTTAACTTCTGATATTCTGCTCAAAGTACACTGTTTATTTAAGTGACTATCATTGCTGTCTGTTTCTAGTTTTTAACTACAGTATATGAAATGTGTATACAATTCCTTATATCTTATTACATTTCATTATACAGTATCTAGCCGCCATTTTAGCATGTGAGAATTGCCAGATGGTGTTATTGTGCCTTCTCCACAAAAGCTTTTGTTCAACATACTGGCAGTCGTTTGCGTGGGTTTCATTGTATTGCTAATTTTCCTCCAATACAATTATAATTCACGAAATGTGGCAATTCCTAATACACTCTAATGCCGGCCGTTGTACAGTACTTTTTATTACATGTCTGCTGCATCAAAACATTCCAACTACTATCGATCGAAAAACATTATTTATACGCGTATCTAGTACTTCCTCTAAGAGAATGTGCTGCAGTCCAACGTGTAATATGCAGAGTTGAGTACATCTGATGATTCCGTTCCTTTTTTATTTTTTTTCGTTCGAAAGCGGTTACAGAATGTGGCCGGGGAGGATAGTGTGTCAGTGGGATTGTTAATGGTACCACTAAGAGCATTAGACATGTGATAAAAATGAAACATTGATAACATGTCTTATCACAAGTTGTAAGTTTGTCGACATTTCGACAGTGGCGGTTATGGTATTCGATAGACTTGGACGGCAATTATTGTGGTCCGTTGACATTTGAAAAGATGGCGTATGGAAGTCAGTTACTGAGGCCTACTACTGCTCTCGAACAACTTCTTGACGAAATATGTTATCAGAGAGCCAAGGAAATTCGACAGTGCTTAAAAGAAGGTAGGTGATGGAAGCTTTTACTGTTTTCGACAAAAATTGATTACTTTCTAGTGATACCGAGTGCCAAGAGCGGCTGGGGAATCCCCATTACCGCTACATGTAATCATCGAGTGAGCGAGTGAGTCATCCTACCGTGTTTATAATATCTTATGCAATCTCGTATGTCATGTGGTATGATAGGAAAAAGACTAATACAAGTTTATAATTATTCCATTACGTTACAATTTTCAGGTCGAACAAAAAGAGTAACTGCACTGGCGGTATTTTAAACGCCAACTTCAGCTATTTCGCCAAGGTCTAAAAAATGAATGTCATCAGAGCCTAGTAGCACGCTCAGTGCGTCAGTAGTTCTATGTTCAATACTGGACTGAGGTGGGTTTGCTTCTTTCGGACGACAGAGAGGCCCCGAGTGCTCCTTCTTTTGGATGAGAAGTAAAACCGAGGCCCTGTGTGGTGTACGATGGCAGTTGCACGTAAAAGAACCCTCTCTACTGTGCTACGGGTAGATGAGGCAAAATTTCTAGGTATAGGAGCTCGCCCCCCCCCCCTTGGCGTCGGCGGAATGCCCCAACAAACAGTAGACCGTCAATAAATTAGCATAGGGCTTGGAGGTTTTTTTCGGCAACCGGCTGTGCAAAATCACTGTCCATTATATCACCCTTGTGTCCATTCAAGGGGACAAGATGGGTTCCTGACCTTGCCATAGGTGGGAAAAGGGTTAGGAGTTGCTTTATCAGGACGCACATTCACACGTCAAGAGACCAAAGACTGGCTGTTTACTGGCCAGTAGACTATAGACTGGTCTTAGACAATTTTTTCGTGATCTAATTGAAGACTGGTCTAAATAATGGATGATTATTCTAAATAGGAGTCTTTGACATTGTAGTGATTTTGTCAGATGGAAACTAAACAGCTTGTAACATGCGAACTTATAGTACACACATTGTCTCGTTTCTCTCCTGTCGTTTATAAATCTTCCTATGCGTCAGTGATTCTAGGCTTAATACTGCACGTAATGGGGTTGGTTGGCTGTTTTTGGGCGAGGGATGCCTCGAGTGCGCCGTCCTTCAGATGAGAAGTAAAACCGAGGTCCCATGTGGTATACGATGGCATTTGTGCGTAAAAATCACGCTCTACTCTGTAACGCCGGACGATTTCGGCCACCTCTGGCGGCCTCCATTCAGGCCGACGAATTTCAGTAGCATCCTCCGCTTGCAAACGTTTCCTCTGTAGACTGGGGAGCGGCTTATTTCGTCAGACACGCCATTTCTCGTCCGATCACTGAAGTTAAGCAACGCAAACCCAGATAGCACTGACATCGGTGGCTGCTTGGGAAAACTACGTACTGCTAATACTCAAAAATCGCCGCATCGGTGTAGTGTCTGTGCCGTTTCTGCATTAGAACTAAGCAGTGGACGGAGCTCTAATGACCTTGTAGTTGAAGGACCCTAAAACACCAACAAACTAAAACCCATGTAAACTGGCCGTATAGCTTCTGCATAGATACTTTTGCCAAGGTAGAGACATACTCAATTATTACCATTGTTGCCATTCGTCTTCATACCCGTATCCTGCCGGTGGTAGGGTCGGGTCTTCGTTTGTTTGGTTTGTTGGTGTTTTAGGGCCCTTCAACTACAAGGTCATTAGAGCCCCGTCCACTGCGTAGTTCTAATGCAGAAACTGCCAGACCCTACTCTTGCGATGATTATAGCGTATTATCCGTACCCAGTTTTCCCAAGCAGACACCCATGTGAGTACTCACTGGGGTTGCGTTGCTTAACTGCAGCGATCAGACGAGAACTGGTGTGCCGAACGCAATAAGCCTCTTCCGTCAGTCTGCGGGTTCTAGCCCTCCACTCCCGTCTATCTCCCACTAAGTCCCCGTCCACCACACACACACTACCATATCCTTAGAGACAACCTGATCCCACGTAATAATTCCCTTGTCTTGCCTGTAAGGGTCCCCACATTCAACGTTCGTAATCTAAGTTTTGCCCCTATTCTTTCTGAACATGCACTGACTGAGGACACCCCAACCAGGCGTCTGCAGAAATATTCGCTGGGTTGTCTGTGGGGGTACCCACAGCGTAGTGTCCACAGCGAGTGTCCGTAGTATCCACAGCGGGTGTCCTCTGTGGGGTACCCCTACAGAGGACACTCGCAGCATTGTCTGCCACGGGAGTCGAGGTTCCCACCCCCGTGACATTGCAGATGCATGATGATAACGGCCTGGGGCCTGCTCGCGCAACCCTGACAACCGCCGGCACTGGGGCTTTAATCCCTTGCACTATCGGTTGGGAGTTTTTTTGGTTTTTTAAAAAAAGATGTGGAACGCTTCACGATTTTGTGTCATTTTGTTGTCATTATTGTAAATCGCTTAATTTACAACCTTCGTTTGTTGCCTTCATTAGAAACAAAAAAACATCTTTCTTTCACTCTTTGAAAAACTTGATAAAATTAATGAAGGATGCAATTTTTCTCTACAAGCCACACAGAGAAGAATGGCTAAAATGCTATTTAGTCCAGTCCAGGAGAAGGTTGAATTTTTGGGCTAAAGTCAAGCATTTTTAAACACTCTATAGACAGTAATCTGTTTAGTGAATATGATTATAGGCCAGTCTTAAAATTTATATCAGCCTGTAGTCGTTAGTAACCCGCCTCGGTGGCGTAGTGGTTAGCACGCTCGGTAACTGCATCAGTAGTTCTAGGTTCGATACTGGACCAAGGTGGGTTGGCTTCTTGTGTGGTGTACGATGTCATTTGCACGTAAAAGAACCCTCTCTGCTACACAACGAGTTGATGAGGCAAAATTTCCAGGTGTAGGAGCTCGCCTCCCCCTGGCGTCGGCGGAGTTACCCATAAAACGAACAGTAGATCGACGATAAATAAGCGTGGGGGTTGTAACTTTGGTCGGCAATCGGCTGCGGAAAAGCAATGACCAATATATCGCCTTTGTGTCCATTCAGAGGGACAAGATGGGTACCCGACCCTGCCATAGGCGGGAAAAGGGATAGGAGTAAAAGTTTGTTAGTGTAGATTGTTTTTCAGCTTTTGATTTTGAGTTTGATTTTGATTACTTTTATCTTCAACAACCTTTGAAATTGTTTTGTTACTGCTTTGAGGTCGGAAGTTATTTCATAAAAGTATTTTCTTACTCGGTTAGTAGGTTTCTGATTTGACTGATTTACAGAATGGATATTTCCGATAACTCCAATAATACTAGCAGCATTTATTTTGGAGTTGGTGTAACATTGTCGCAACATAAAAGAACCTAGTGTAAACTAATATCGTCACTACTTTATTACTGTTAAATAACTTTCAATTTTAGTCTGCTTCATTCAAATTTGCACATGTAGGATAGTTACTGTGACCATACATCATTTCTTATAGAGGACAGTCCTTTATTTCACTGCATGTATGCATTGTTGTATGCTACTATTATCGTAATAAATGTTATAAACTTATAAATTTTATAAGGAATTTTTTATTTTCTTCCAAATATGTCCTTTATTTTCCCAAAAATAATATGGTCGCTTTAAGGATAGTCATGGTCTGAGGTGTTTTTCATTGATTTGATGAAGGTCTATGACAGTTGTCGGCAACATCCTCAGTCCAAAGAGCCAAATATCAACAATACAATGATTGAGATTTCTTTTGAGAGCCAAATTTCTTAAACTTAAACTATCTAGGTAGTAACACCATTATTAACTTAATAATGATCTCATATATTGATAAAAATTAAATTTTTGGAAATTGCTTGTTAGAAAATACAGGTAACTTTGTGCTTCAAGATACTTTTGCCACCAACGTGTGATTTGTGGACTCGTAAAGCACGGACCACTTTACACAATGAGACTGCTGACTGAATGACTCGCTCAACTCGTGCATAAAGGCGCGTTCTCACGAGTCAAGTTTTGTTGATCATTTGTAGTTGTTCAACAAAACTTGAATGAAAACTGTAGTGGGAACCTGTGTTTCAATCGAGTTGATCAACATTTTAGTTGATCAATAAAAGTTTGACCCAGTCAAACTTTTCTTGATCAAGTGGTGAGTCATTCACCATTACCCTTCAAGTGAACAATAAGGTCTTTTGTCTAAGGCCCTTGTAGATATACAAAATTGGACCCGTCAGAGGGGTGGACCAATTGGGGGTTAACCAAAATACAATGTTATCCACACAACTCCTTTTGACCCCATTTGTAATGTAACTGAAACCCCATTTGTACAGTGAAACTGCTGATCAGTTTCTATTGAAATGTGTGAACGAAAATTGATTCAAGTAATGTTCAACTTTTGTTGAACAAGTACAATTGGTCAACAAAACTTGACTAGTGAGAACGCGCCTTAAGGCCCTTCATCCACTGACACAGCGCATCTGCCACTCGATTGAAAAATAATTCAATTTTAGTTCCTTTTCAGTTGGATGCTAGTCTGACTCATGTTAATGATATGCAACGCAATGTAGAGGCAACTAGCTGGAAACGAGTTGCGTTGCAACTGTCAAGTAATTCGCACCATTCGCACAATGCTCTCTTCATCTGAAGTACTCGGCACTGCTCCGCAATGCTCTCTTCATCTGAACTGCTGTGGACGAAAGTGACATTGCAATTAACTTTAGTTGCATTGCATTTCAGTTGAGTTGCAGTTGCATTGTGGTAGTGGATGAGGGGCCTTAGTCAACTGTGCCTTCCAAGCGTCACATAACACCTGTGCCACGTCTTCTGTCAATCGAACGATACTGCTGTGCATGCCTGTGCAGCAACACAGTCATTTGTGGAAGAGCCTCATTCAAGGGGCCAAAGAGCCGTAGTTTGCCGACCCTTGGTCTATGATATTGTAACACGAG
This sequence comes from Trigoniulus corallinus, assembly GCA_013389805.1. NCBI lineage: Eukaryota > Metazoa > Arthropoda > Diplopoda > Spirobolida > Trigoniulidae > Trigoniulus > Trigoniulus corallinus. Next base: position 10,012,598 of record JAAFCE010009058.1, read on the forward strand.
GAAAAGAAAAGAAGGGTAGAAGAGTTGAGAAAAGAGGGGTAGAAGAAAGTTATATCAGGATGGTCCATACCTCTTCACAGTGGTTACAGTATGAACCTTGCTGCTGACTGGAGTAAGGGAATGGTGACTTCAAAGAGGAAATCCAGACGGGCTTAACCAGAAAAATAACTAGCTTTTATTACTAACTGGGTTTCACAGGCCCTAATAGGAATTAACATTAAAAATGCAATATTCATAAACGTTTAATTTTTTTACCAAGTGTAATTTTATTAGAGAATGTTGGCATCATCTGTGTAACAAAGGAGGAAGTGGCCTGGGCACTCGGGAAGAAGTGAAAAAGAACGGGTGGACAGAAAGTGAAAAAGAACGGGTGGAC
>JAAFCE010009058.1:10012983-10041266 GCA_013389805.1 Trigoniulus corallinus
AAGTGAAAAAGAACGGGTGGACAGAAAGTGAAAAAGAACGGGTGGACAGAAAGTGAAAAAGAACGGGTGGACAGAAAGTGAAAAAGAACGGGTGTGACAAGGTATTTGTTGTTGACCGACGGTTTAATTATGCTGCAAACTGCTCTTAACTGCCGTGACGATCATTCCTATATAAACGTATTTTGAGCTTTTTTGTAATCCATGACCAGCTATTAGAAATACTTTTTTTGCTTTCATTTTGAATTTCCTCACTTACGACCTAATGTTCATTTTGGTTTTCATTTACTTATGAGTGCATCAAATGGGAACCTCAATTATTTACTAATGTTAAACGCAATATGCGGATTTTGGACAAGCCTCCGTGGTGTTTACCACATTTTAGACCCACAACATTCTCGGTAAATACATAGGCCCCTACGTTGCCGTCATTTTTGAACAGGCCATTTCGCATTGATCATTTGTAACAAAAGTTGCACGTTAAGTATTTTTACTGCCCATGTGCGTTATCAAATGCCATAACCCAAGAGTAATTTATTGTCAACTAAAGTTTTATGTGAAAAAATGTTTTCACCGACCCTCAGACTTACAATTGGAGCACGTCGGCTCGCTCTAACAACGAGAAACATTGGGAAGTTTCATTGAAGAGACATTTTTTTTTAATTATGTTCAAAACAGTTCACGGCGGCCCATGTGGAAATTTCCACATCTTTCACTCGAACAGTCTACTCCGTTGTCCTTTGGACTGTTTTCCAAATGATGTTTTTAATTAACTTCAGTTACAAAAACGACTTCAACAACCCGCCAAATACTCAACACCCCGTCAAGTATTGAAAACTTAACGTTTAACTAGAATGAAAACTCCACTTTTACGCCGGGACTTGTTTCATATTTTCGGCTTATTGCCATTATCCCGAGCTCATCACTTCAGTTTGTGTAAGCCAGGCGTAAATATACTGTATTGATACTTCTCGAAGACACTCAACTTCAATGAATTGTCCGTTTTCAGATTGTTTGTTTGTTGTTTTAGGGCCCTTAAACTACAAGGTCATTAAGAGTCCCGTCCACAGCGTAGTTCTATTGCAGAGACTGCACAGACACGATTTTTGGGTATTAGCGGTACCCAGTTTTCCCAAGCGACCACTCAGTCAGTACTAGCTAGGGTTGCGTTACTTAACTTCAGTGATCAGTAAAGTATTCAGTAATAGCAGTATTTGGCATCAAAATACAGTTGTACGCACCAATCGTTTTCGCCATCTAGTGGTAGGCCACATATTTTATTCCTAAACGCAGCTGCTCAGGTCTCTTAATGTTAAGAACTCTGCAAGGTTGGTTGTTAGTGGGCAACTGAGTTAAATGCCATGAAGAACTAGGCCAGAATCAGAAAAGACGTTTGCTACGTCGACATTCTGGCTGTAGTATTGCCAGACGCAGCTTGACAACTTTTGCCTATCAGCAGTGCCGTAACGGCGGTATGAAGCGCCTGTGGCAAATAACTTTCGCTTGCCCGTAACCCAATAATGACAAAAAACTTAAATATTTTGCGCCCGTGGCGGCCGCCTTCTTCGCCACGCCCTCGTTACGGCCCTGCCTATCAGGGGTGACAGCACTTGCTATATATATTTTTTACCTGAAAATGAATTTAATTAAATAACCGATATACAGTATTAACTTGTATGCCGGTATGTTTATTCTTGATTTTCAGATAGTGGCTTCGTAATGCTAAATGCTGGAACCTTCTGGACGGATCTCTTCGTACGGCACTTTCTGTTTCCGCCGGCAAACGATTACGAAGACCGTGATGACTTGTTATTCTTTGTTCGTAAAAGACCTAAGAAAGGCGGTCCAAGGTATATTCCTCAATTTGAGGTTAGTTTGCGTCACTTGTTTGGTAAATGATTCAGAGAGTTTTCTGACAGACGGAGTTTTGATTCATACAGTTATGACTTTCACAGACAATTGTCGAAGTATTTCGAAAAGACTCCAAGAAACTTCCTATTGGTGATCCCGACGTAGATTGGGAAGAGACCGTGTACCTGAACCTTATTGTCCAACAGGTAATGATTGAATGCCCCACAAGTTCCTATTTCTGGAACACCTAACCACATTTGTGCAGCACAAAGTTCCCGAAGTCCTTGAGTGCCCTGTAATAATGAATTTTTTTTCCGTTGGTGGGTCAAAATTGAATTCCGAATTTGAAAATGGTATTTTACTCATCGTAAATGTTTTGAAATCTTCAAAATTCTATTCTATGATTTATAAAATTCTGAAAGGTATTTGGATGTGTCTTAAAATCATTCCTCGGGACAGAGTTCCGCCATTGCAGTCGCATGTCGCCAGTGATGCCTGGTGAAAGCAGTTATTAATATTGTCTTGTCACTTGCTTTTACAGTTTGAGTACACATTAACTCTGGCAATCTGCACTAGGACAAGTCCGAAAGATTTACAAATACTCAGGCGACATTCCAAGGTGATTCTCTTTGAGGAATACCTTGATGTTGTTGTGAAATCAAGAATCCATTTATGTTTATATTGCAGAAAGTCTATTCGTCACCTAGTCGACGTCAGATGCAGCACAAGGGCGAGACTGAGGAAATGTCTTATCCAAATATTTTTTTCACGATTGACAACTTTGATGAGGTAGATATAGTTTCTTTCCTGCAGATGAAGTTTTGCTCTGCTTGTTTCCTAAAAGACGCGTTCGCTTTAAATTCATCCAGGTGTTCAGCGACATAATTGTCAGAGATGGTGAAATGGTATGCGTTGAATTAGTCGCTGGAGATCGTGATGGATCTATTCAAGGAGTTATCTTTCAAGGATCCATCCACTATGAGGCATTAAAGAGAGTGTATGATGCCAGAGTAAGTTTACAAGTTTCGGATTGATTTCTTAAGAAGGAATATAGAAAAATGTCGCACGTTACATCCTTTTTTTTCCTTTCACAGACTAGTCTAACAACCAAAGTAGCTCAACGTATGTCCATGGGTTGGTACCAGGGTCAAAAAAGGATGGAATTCGTCCGAATGAAAGGCCCACAAGGTAAAGGACATGCAGAAATGGCAGTCAGCAAACAGAAAGGATCTGGGGTGGAGACGCCTACATCTGAACCAGGATTCTGCTTGACTGATCAAGATTGGGATGATGATCCTGAGGTACGTTGTCTTGGAGAGGATCTCACAAGTTTTACTGGTGGTGGCTAATACTTATAGATCATTCCTATAAGACCAAAATATTATTGTAGGATTATCCATATATGCAGCGACGGATGAGTGATCCTAGTTCGAATCTGACTAATTTTGTTCGTGGTATCAGACCTGCAGCACCATCTGAGGCATCAAAGTCCAGGTCAGAGAATGAAGGATTGGACTCGTATGCCAATGGGTACAATGAGATAGAAGCTGGAGATCTCAGAGATGGTAGGTGAACTCCAAGAATATCACAAGCAAGTAGTATAGTAACGCTAGCGCCTAGAATTCTAGATTCTTATTACTTCTTTTGCACGTTGTGGAATTTCGTTTTGTTTTCTGCATGACTTTCTTTTGGTTCCACTTGCTTGGTTTATTTATGTTGAATGGGCCAGAACCTCACAAGTCCGAATGTTCGTCAGATCTTAAGTACATCAATTCTAAAACTAGTAGCTCAAATGAAGGGAAACTTCCGCCTCAGAAACATATAGGTTGGTTGATTGACGTTTTTTTACTTTGATTTAATAGCTACTTTGTTCAGTTTTCATTGTGTTGATGTATTTTTATTTTTGAGATTCTATTTGCAATATTTTTGTTTTTTGATTTCGTCTTAGAATTGGATGATACAACTTACAATCGGCTATGGATGACTAGGGGGTTCAACCAAGCTTATCATTTTTGGAAGGAATCACGCCGAGCGCAGTCTACAGCTTTGAATGCCTACTTGACGTATGTGACACTACCCTGGCACCATATCATCGCTGATCTACTCGAGTATCGCCAGCAACCTGTTCTGACTTTTTAACAGTGTTTGTAAAATCGATTTGAGTGGTTTGAGAAAACTTAACTCTTTTGTCAAATGAAATCGCTGTGGATTATCTCCAATTTTTTTGCACACACACACGTTTCAGTACCAAAATCCTTCTGGAGATTTCCAGAAAGATATGGTGTTTGTGAGTATTTAATTTCTAGAAAGTTTAGTTTTTAGCCATTTTGAGTGTTAAGATTTTTATTTACAAAAAAAAAATAAATGCATTGGAGGGTGTTTTGTTACCTTGAATAGCAATTGGCATTTTTACTCTCCTTCTTGAGAACTGTGCAAGTAGTATGATCGACTTCAAAAGTAGCCTTCAACAATGCATGGGAAGAGTTACTATTAATTGCATTACTTGAATGTTTTCATTTAGTCTGACACCACTTTAAAAAGTTCTCATCCACTGGGACGGTTCCTCCCCGAGCAAGTATTCGAACATGGTTGTCCATTACTTTTTGCACCCAAGGTGATCCTTCAGTGCCCAAATAATGCTCTTCTGCGTGGAACTTAGTTTTCTTACAGCGCATAGTAGAAGTATTTGATCCAGAAATCGGTGAACCTTCAACTAGGTCAATAATTGAAGCTACTGTGTACAAAAATTATTTTAGCATTATTCGTGATCTCACCTTTATCAATCTTTCAACAGTTAGTCATTTGGCACTCACATGCATCAACTTTCATAGGATGAACAGTCACGAGATCGTCTGGAAGATTGAAATTTTTTGATTGATAATTAATTATTAACGATGTGATGGTGCTTCGCTCCTCTTCCAGAAGAGTAAACCAAAACTATATTAATGAAACAATATTGGTCATTTACAGCACTGTAAAGTACTTCTTGCTTCCTCAACATCTATCTACCTTCTAATGAGCTCACCTCAAGAATGGATTTTAGGACAAGTTCTGGTTGAAATTCAGGATATTTTCGCATTAACTTTCTGTGTACAATGTCTGAGAACAAATGAAATCCATGGTATTCAGTCCAGATATAATCGCAGTTGGTCTTTTGAGATTGAAAGTACAGCTGATGTTGCCCAGCGCTATAAAATGTATTTTCTTATAATCGTCACATTATCAATTAGTGTTTGATAATTTATTCCTAATTATAGAAAGAGATATTCTGGAATTTTGCTAAGTCACACGTATGATTCCTTCACTTGGAAAGATTGTGCATGTTGAAGCCACTTTGAATTACTGTGATTTCCTATCTGATGAAAGGCACTTTGTTAAACCAAGTGTGGCCTTGCAACCAAGCATCCAAGGCACTTGAGGGAAAGGAAACGTAATTTCAATGAGCTGTTTAATCCAACACTAGTCCTGATATGTAAGGACCTTCATTCAGACTGATTTTTGGTGTCCTATGAATGATCTCGATCAATATTTAAACCAGTGATTGCCAATGTGGAGCGCACGCCCCTCAAGGCGACAATTTGAAGTTTAAGGGAGCGATTCAAGTATGAATTTTGTCATATCACTTAATAATATTTTTCTTTACAATTTCCTACTGTCCTACTGTGTCCTGAACATGTTGTCATTTTGACTTCATCCAGTGAAAATGAATTCACTTTTTGAATAAGAAATATCTATATGTCACAAAGAGGGCATCAGAATTTTAGAGGAGCTTATATGGAGCATGGCCAAAAAAGGTTGGGAAACACTGATTTAAACTCTTTAAAGAGATTTTGTTGACTAATGGGGACATCATTTGAGTGTGGTCAGCTCAGTGTAGGATAGCTGAAATGAAGAAACTCAACTCTGGTTTTGTGCGGTCTTGATGGTCGCAATAAAGCTTGACAAGTTCCACAGGGCAGCAGTTGTGCCATCTATATTAAATGAATAGGAGTGTTAGGCAGTGAAACTTCTGACAGTAGAGTAGCAGAAGTGTACATCCCTCTTTATGCATGTGGATTGTTAAGGGAACGGGGCACAAAGTAAACGTTAATGGGGGTAGATTTTTTTCTTTCATTGGTGTTTCAGGGCCCTTCAACTACAATGCTCATTAGAGCCTCGTCCGCTGTATAGTCCTAATGCTGAGTCTGTACAGACACTACGCTGCTACGTCCACTTTAGAGTGTTGGCAGTACCCTGTGTTCTCAAGCGGTCACCCATGCTAGTACTGGGAGCGGCGAATTGCGTTGGACACACCAGTTCTTGTCTGATCACTGAAGTTAAGCAACGCAACCCCAGCTAGTACTGAAATGAGTGGCCGCTTGGGAAAACTGCTATTACCCAAAAATCGTCGCATTAGTGTAGTGTCGGTGCAGTCTCTGCATAACAACTATGCTGTGGACGGGGCTCTAATGACCTTTGTAGTTGAAGGGCCCGAAAACACCAACAAGCAACAACATGCTAGTACTAGTTGGAGGAACAGTTATGCAGTGGAACATCATAGCGTGTGTGATAATGATTGACGACCCGGCAAGAGATTGGATGAATGGAGAGCTAAAGTTCATAAAATTGATACCTATCATAGGCGAACTAAAGATTGATTTTAGCAACCGTCTTTAACTGATACTTTATCGTTGTGCACTACCCAACCTACACACCCAGGTCTGGGAACAATTTGTGGCAGTACAGAGTGATTGAAGGATGCTCTAGTAAATCGATTATAATTCACGAACCATTAAATTCGTCCCCAAAATAAAACAATTCACTTTATAAAAACATCAGTGATTATAACTACAAAAAAAGCAACTCCTAATCCATTTCCCTCCTATGGCAGGGTCGGGTACCAATCTCGTCCCTCTGAATGGACACAAGGGCGATAAATTGGTCATAGTTTTTCTGCATCCGTTTGCCGGCCAAAGCTGCAGGGTCCTCTACGCTTATTTATAGTCGGTCTAGTGTTCGTTGGAGAATTCTACCGACGCCAGGGGGACGAGCTTCTACTCCTGGAAAGTTTTGCCTCATCTACCCGTTGCATAGTTGGGAGGGTTATTTTGCGTGCAGGTGGGGCCTCGTACACCAACACGGAACCTCGGTTTTACTTCTCATCCGAAAGAAGGCACACTCGTGGCCTCTCGCCGGAAAAAAAGCCAACCCACCTCGATCCAGTATCGAACCTAGAACCACTGACCGATCGTGCTAACAACTACTCCACCACGGAGGGATCAGTTATTATAAATGAAATATATAAATTATAAGTTCATTAAAAAACAAACTGGGAATCATCCTTGCTTGGAATGCTTGGCCCCTGTGTGCAAGGCACACTACAATGATCAATTGAGCAGACTTTTAACAAGGCAAAAGAAGTTATTTAACAGGAGTTGGTCTCTCTCGTTGGTGTTTTAGGGCCCTTCAACTACAAGGTCATTAGAGCCCCGTCCATTGGTAAATTGTGGGACAAACTTTTGATCATTGTGACGTTCTCAGAGTGGCTCTAGAATAACACATGCTGTATAGCTGCTATAGTATGTTCGCCACTTTTACAATGCCATTTACTTTAAGATACTCACTGATCTGTCTTAAAATTCATTAGATACCCAGGGTCCTACAAAATGTAGTAGAGTATTAGTTGGTTCGACTGTTTTATTTAATGAATGAGTTGAACTTCTTTGTAAGGAAAATATGTAAAATTGGGGTAAACTTCGTACAGGGTCGAAATTTAATTATTTCGATATTTATCTTGATTCATCGGGTTTTCACTTTGAATATATTTTCCCTTTTTGATGGTGGACTTTATTATTCAGATGATTGCTGTTTGTTTCTGCTAGCAGACTTCTATATCCACAATGTCGTCTGTATTTGAAATAGAATGAGTGCACTTTAAAGGAAGCAACTGTTGACAAACACGTAGTTGCTGGGGTAACGCAAGAATAATTTACTAAATTGCCCGGAAGTAGCGCGGTCTAACGGTGACGTCACTAAGCAACCGAATATTAATTTCATAACACACTCCCCTGTTTGTAAAAATGGACGAACCCTAAACAGAAGTGAAGCATCACCCACCACCCCCTAGATTTCTGACGTCATGACGTTCGATACCGATCGATATTTATTCCTATATAGAATACAAATTCTGGGACTGAGTTCTCTATCGTGTGCCATTCGAGTTGGCAGGTGGTTTCAAGTGTTGTAGGTTGCCGTTCTTTGTTAATATGATAATGGCAAAGTAATATCGTAACGCCATTAGGACGACACGGAAAGATGAGAAGAGTAATGAGTCGCAATTCCAGAATTTCTGGCGAAAATTCTACGAGAAAATCTTCATCTTCCCGACGCTGTTGTGTAAAAGGAAAGCCACATTCTAAGGCGCCACTACAGGTAAGATGGCTGCTCAAAAATTATATTAATTTTCATTTGGCTTATCGACTGAAGATGTTAATTTTAACGTGCTTTTAATAGCGAAGTCGAATGTTATTTGTTTTAGGTTTTGACGTACATGTTTAAATAGTCTAAAAATAATATTCCGTGTTTTAGTGAATCTTCTAATTATTATACTAGAATCGCTCTCTAAAAGACTCCACTAAACCCAATAATGCTATTTAATGTGGGTTAATCGAATTATTGTTTAGAAGAATATATTGCAGTTATGTTAGAAAAAATACTAAACATTAAAGTCTGTGTTATATAAGGTATAGCACTACGTTTTCAACGATCTATTGGCTTTATTGCATTACATAAACTGCATAAAATTGGGTTAATATAGGGCCTACTCTATGAAAATATGACTGGTTGCAGCATCGCAGAATAAGCTTTTTAATGTAATTTCCTTTTTCTGCAGCGAGTACTGAACGAGTTGTTTCTCTTTGACGGAATTATAGAACGAAATTGCATTAAGACCCCATCTAGTCAAGTAACGTAACCCAATTCACCCGCATTATTGACGTTCTTCATAGTTTGTAACAACTGGAAAAACAACTGCATATCCGATATGGAAAAGAAAGTCTGTTTAAATGCCATCATCTTTAGGACCTTTAATGTCTAACGAGGATTTCCTGAAATATGATAAGGTATTGTTATGTATGACCTTCGCATGAAACCACCAACAGCTTCTTGTTAGTAAGTTGGCTACTGCTGATTTCATTGTGTCATGAACTTTAATCTTTACATGAGTGGTTTTTAAGAAGTAAACTGAAATAAGAATGATTTTCATATTTTGATGATATTGGATATTTATTGTCCACTGTGTCGTTTGGTCATTTTCATGGAGACATTTTCGGCAATCTCACATTCACCCTGGTAATTTTGGCTCTGTATTTGTTTGTAACTGCTGAGGATAATGGGTAAGAGTAGTCGATATGGTATGTGTAGATTACAAGGATTTGGTAAGTAACAAAAGGCTAGTGGGGTTTCATCTTATTTAGAGGAATGATCATATTTAATTTAATAATTTTGATGGAACGTAAAGTCGGTCCCTCATGGAACAAAATGATGCTCTCATTATGTTAGATAAATTATTGGCACATCTGTAGATGTCCTTTAACCGAATTCTGCTTTAAAGTTCTTTAGAACTGTAAAAGTTTCATTCTTTTCCTTATTCCTCCTCTGGCAGATTAAAATATCAATTTTTGCAAAAGCAACTGCTAACCCTTTTCCCCGCCTATGACAGGGTCGGCTACTCATCTTGTCCCTCTCAATGGACATCAGGGTGGTATATTGGACAATAGTTTTCCAAAGCCGGTTGGCGACGAAAGTTGCAACCCTTATGTTTATTTATCGCCGATCTACTGTTCGTCGGGGACATTCCACCGGCGCCAGGGGAGGGGGCGAGTTGCTACACCTGGACATTTTGCCTCATCTTCCCGTTGCGTAGTAGAGAGGGCTCGTTTACGTGGAAATGCCCATCGTACACCACACGGGACCTCGGTTTTACTTCTCATCCGAAAGAAGGCACACTCGGAGCATCTCTCCAGAACCTAGAACTATTAACGCTGTTACCGAACGTACTACCAGAGGCGGGTCTAAATTACTAATTTGTGACAGTGTAAATTTAGAAGGTAAATTTTGAATTTGAGATAATCAAAGATGTTTGTTTTACGGGGTGAATATTTTTGATGCAGATCCTTACACAATTTCAGAGGTTTGATTAATTAATTTTGATGTGTTTAGTTATAGGTTCTCCTCGGTGGAACAGTGGGTAGCACGCTCGGTAACTGCTTCAGTACTTCTAAGTTCGATACTGGACAGAGATGGGTTGGCTTCTCTCTGGAGAGAGAGAAGCCCCGAATGCGCCGTGTAAGCCCGCCTCGGTGGCGTAGCTGACGCTCAGCAACTGCGTCAGTAGTTCTAGGTTCGATACTGGGCAACGTGGGTTGGCTTCTATTTCGGGCGAGAGAGAGGCCCCGAGTTCGCCTTCTTTCGGATGAGAAGCTCGAGTAGATGAGGCAAAATTTCCAGGTGTAGGAGCTCGCCTTCTGTCGTCGGTGGAATTCCCCAAGCAGCTTTAAGGCTCCCTCACACCAACGCGAAACAATCGCAGTCGCGGCGGAATTTTCGCCACAGGAACACGCGCCGAACAGGAGCACGCACTGCGACGCGGTGGATTCGCCTTTATATTCACACCAACGCGTCAGTTTAGTTGGATACATTCTTATTAATTCTATTAGTTTTTCTGTGAACGCCATCTTGTTCTATCGAAATTCGAACAACGATGACGACTAAAGCCGTGCCATGCAGCGATTGTAAATAATTTAAATAATTCGCTGCACTTTCGCAACCGCGGGCGCGATACATTCGCTTCGGTGTACACATGACCGTTGCTCTTCTTGGGTAGCGTTTGATGCGAATAATTCGCCGCGAAACATCCGCGGCGACTGCGATTTATTCGCGTTGGTGTGAGGGAGCCTTTAGTCGGCAACTGGCTGCGGAAAAACAATGGCTGATATGTCGCCCTTGTTTCCATTTAGAGGGACAAGATGGATACCCTGTTTGTTGTTGTTTTAGGGCCCATCAACTACAAGGTCAGTACTAGCTGGGGTTGCGTTGCTTAACTTCAGTGATCAGACGAGAACTGGTGTGTCCAACGCCATTTGCCGCTCCCTGATGGGTACCCGACCCTGCCGTAGGCGGGAAAAGGGTTAGGAGTTGCTTTTGCTTCCCTGCCGTGTAACATACTAATTGACACCGGCCCTCGCTATATATTTTTCAGGTTTCTTGGTTTAGTAGCAGGAGTGCCATTTCAGTTTTCTTGGTTTAGTAGTAGGTTTCGAGTAGCAGGACGCTTAAACCTCCCATATTTTTATGTAGTCGGCTGCCGGCCTGTGGCAATATTTGCCACATTTCCTCTACTGACGCCAGTACTCCTATGACTGGAAATTTTGCCGATCTACTCGTTGCATCTAGACAGTTCTTAGTGCAGGTGACGGCTTTTCTTCCCATCCGACGGAAGAAGCCAACCATCGTCAATTCAGTACCGAACCTGGAACGCAGCTACGTCAGCGCCACCAAGGGGGGGGTACCAAGGAGGGAACAGCATCAAACATATTGCAACATGTCTTTGATTTACATTAAGAAAGAAATCAGAGAGGAAACAGGGTTGAGAACAATAGAGTCGAAAAGGAGAGATCGGAACCTCAAAATAGGACAGTGTTGGATTGAATTTGGTGACTAGGTACCACCCTGACGTCACAACTTTTACTGGCCTCTGAACGGATCTCAATATTTCTTAGAACCCCGTCGCCGAAAACATGACTCCATACCTGAACTCGGAAGTACTTGTTGTTCAGACATTAAACTTGAAGCATCCTACCATGAAATTGTAGGTATTTATTATTAATCCTCTCTCAGAAGCCCATAGCACTGATGCTAGGGACTGTTTATCCAATCGGATAACTTTGAGCATAGTGCCGAATGATCAGAGTGGTCTTTGAAAATATTGGATATTTGACCACCAGTTAAACTGCACACATTGCAGTTTTTCCTCACTAAATAAATATCACGTTATTAGTAAAACGACAAAAGAAAAATTGTCTCTCGGTGCGGTTCTAACTAAGCATGGCTTAATTTCTTAGCACAACAGAACATTAGGAAACCACCTATCCGGTCTGTCGCAGAGCAGATTGCAATGGTGTTTTATTTCGCTTTCGCTGCAATGATTAAATATTCTGTAGGCGTACTCCTACCTCCCCGCCACCGTTTGTTTCTCCCCTCTTGCTAACGCGAGTAGATAATTGCAAATTCGGTTATTTGCAATGTGATATAATAAACAGTCCTCGCTGTAGGCTTCCAAAATAAAGATGGCGGTATTGTTATTGCACTTCTAAGTTACAATTAAAAAGAAAGAGGGCAGAATAGTTTGCGTTAACACACGCAAAATAACACCAAAAATAACACTTGTAGGCGGAGATGGGATATGCTGCGTGGCACTTTGAAATGTCACCGAACTTGGGTAATGGAATTATCCTAGCTTTAATACAGGCAATGAAGACGGAAATTAGGTCTGTTTTCCTGCAAACTTCCTCCGCAATATACTGTAGTTGTCTGGCTGCTTTCGTCATAGGAAAAGGAATTTCTTGATGGGAGGCTTTCAGAAGGCTGATCACAAAGAACACTGGAATGAGTGTGTGTGGGAGGGGGGTGGAAGTTTAGTACTGTAATTCAGGAACTCGGACACTGCATTTTGAGAGAATAACGATCTAAAATAATATTATCAAAACAGTAATCAACGTAATACGTTACTTAGGAAACGTAGGGTCTACGTCAATTTGGCGCATGACAATTTGGCGTACATACAAATTTGGCGTATGACAATTTGGCGCATGTATAATTTGGCGTATGACAATTTGGCGTACATACAAATTTGGCGTACGTCAATTTGGCGTACATAGCGATCTCTTGGGTGCCCAAATTTGTTCAAAATTGCAACGGTCATAACAACATATTTTAACAGTCATAACAACAGTCATTGCAAGGTAATAGAACAATGAATGCCTACCATAACTGTGTCATAGGGCCCTAATGACTTTTGAAGTCGATGGGCCCTAAAACCCAAACAAACCCAACTGTGTTATACGGGACCGTTGCAATGACTTATGCCCACGCGTGGATCTAGGATGGGGTTTTTGGGGTTGCAACCCCTCCCATGCCCATATAAACTTATATTTGCATAATATGTGAGGTTTAGCTCAACCCACCCCCCGACGAAAATCCTGGATCTGCCACTGGTTATGACAGTTGCAATTTTGAACAAATGTGTGCACCCAAGAGATCGGTATGTACGCCAAATTGTCATACGCCAAATTTTCCGTACGTCAAATTGTCATACGCCGAATGTGTATGTACGCCAAATTGTCGTACGCCAAATTGACTACGCCAAATTGCCATACGCCAAATTGTCATGCGCCAAATTGACGTGATCCCGGAAACGTAATGCAGCACATGTTGGTTTGAAGACCTCTTCCCCTAAAGATAACTCTGAGGTATCGTGTTTGATTCCCACGTTCGTTGTGGCGGGTCGATCCTGGCTGAGGGAGGTTCTTTCGGTCATGACAAAGATCAAATGCGTCTCTCATCAGATGGGAATTAATGTCGTAGTCCCGTGTGTAGTAAGTCGCCCACAGTTAAGGAACCCTCTTGGTTGGTAAAGAATGACGGGTGCTGCAAAAATATCCCTCTCCTTCGTCCTTTCACCTACCTCCTCATCTCCCGCGGGCAGCCTCCTAGGGGTTCGTCCTGTTATGGCTGACTGGCTTACTCCCGAACCCACAAACTAATCCAGTAACACGGAGTATCAAAGCAACTCCTAACCCTTTTCGCACCTATGGCAGGGTCATGTACCCATCTTGTCCCACTGAATGGGTAATATATTGGACGGTGTTTTTCTGCAGCGGGTTGCCGACCAAAGCTGCATCCCCTACGCTTATACAGTATATCGTCGGTCTACTGTTCGTTGGGGAATTCCACCGACGCAAGGGGCCGACCTCAACATGTGGAAATTTTGCCTAATCTACCCGGTGCATAGTAGAGGGTTTTTTACGTGCAGATGCCATTGTACACCACACGGGACCTCGGGTTTACTTCTCCTCCGAAGGAAAACCCATCCGGGTCATCTCTGTCGCCCAAAACAAGATAACCCACCTCGGTCCAGTATTAGAGTTAGAATTACTGGCGCAGTTACCGAGCACGCTACCCATTGCGCCACCGAGGCAGGATGCACAACCCCAGCTGGTATTAACATTGGTGGCCGCTTGGGAAACCTGGGTACTGCTAATACCGAATAATCGTCGCATTAGTGTAGTGTCTGGGCTGTCTCTGCACTAGGCCTATGCAGTGAAAGGGGCTCTAATGACCTTGTAGTTGAAGGGCCCTAAAACACCAAAGAAACAAAGAAAAAAATCAAAATTTCCAGGTGCCACCGCAAAGATAATTATTGTAAGTAAAGGTTTTACTGAATAAAGTCGGCAACCACTGCGATATTGCCCAATAGATTGCAATTAGATTGAGAATTAGATTGCAATAGATTGCAAATTTGTATCCAACCCTGTCAAAGAGCAGGAACGGGATTTGCATGTTTATCATTTGTATGCCAGTGATACGGCATCCGTTGGCCATCTTTTCATTTTATTTTCGTTCTACAGTTCACGAACTACTGTATCCCTCCATAAGAAATGTTCCCACATTTTCTCCGCCCCTTTCTCATAACATGCGCATACCACCTCAATCTACACTGGTGTTCGAAATTAAGAGAATAAAGGGTTTTTTTTATTAAAATTTCATGCATTATATTGAACTCAAAACTTCAAATATCGAGTGTAGATATCAAATTTGTCAGGGATGTGAAACTGGTGGCCCGCTGGCGACCCTAGAAGCCTAGAGTTGCGGCCCTCATAATCGATATCATAAAGTGACCAGATTTTCCAGAGGGCAAAGCGGGACGCGGACTTTTGGTGAGTGCCCCAAGTAGGAGTGGTGAGACATGCTTTCCTGAAGAGCAAAGAATAAAACTTGTGACTTCGTACCTACTGTACCTAACAGCTTGAATGTGTGTACATCCAGCACAGGATGCATCATCATCATACCCTTATCCCGCCTGCAGCAGGGTCGGGTTTGCGGATTCTAGCCCTCCACCTAACACACTGCCATAGCCTTATGGTCAACCTGCTCCCACGTCTGCTTCGATCTCACCCTGCCCCGGGTGCTGCCGACCACTTGCATTCCTGAAATGGACCTAATGAGCTCCTCCTCCTTCTCATTTTTTTTGGGCAATATCCACCACTCCCAGACTAAAAATAATATACTCATTCCTAATTCAATCAGCTCTCGACACCCCACTCATGTGCTGCAGCATTCCCAGCTCATCTACTTGCATTCTGTTGACGTGGCTCTTCATCACTGCCCAGCACTCTGATCCATATAGCACAGCAGGCCTAACCACCGCCCTGCGGAACTTCCTTTCAACTTGATTGCGACTCTTCTATCACACAGGACTCCGCTTCCCTGTCTTCACTTCAACCATCCACATTGATTCTATGGGTCACAGGACTGGTCCAGCACAGGAGGCCTGACGTTTTAATTTGAAGCAAACGATGATCGGTTGCCAACCTAGAAGGATCATTCTGTGTCGGTGCTCTGTACACGTATTTCACTGACAAGTGAATGCTTCTGAGAAGTTGCCGACAAAGTGGGACAAACGGGCGTCCCGCCGGGGCTAGAGAGGGACGGCGGGACCCGACGTCTGAAATCGGGACGTCTGGTCACCCTAGATATCATGTAGTATATATATGCAGTCTGCTGCTCAGAGGCGTAACGAGAGGGGGACGGTTGCCCCCCAACATAGCTGGAATGGGGTGCCATATTTAGATTAAAACTATTGTCAAATACCAATTCGACAATTGTCAAGTCAAATAGACTCAATACCGCCAGACCGGGCCTCTTGGTACTTTCAAAACCAAGTTACAAAAAAAGAAAAAATGGGAACACTGCATTGCCCTCATGACAACCCATATACCCCCAGTTTGACATACCGTGAATTTATAATTTTACTCCTCAGTGTTTTGCATGAGCACTAGTGTAGAATGGCTTATCAGTGTCCCAACCTATTTTGCCACGGAACATTTTCGTCTTGAAAATGTTTGGAGGCATTCCGATCATTCTACACGCGTATATATGTATACAAGTTAGCTGAGTTAACTGTTGCCAACAAGGCATGACATAACGTTCCTCAATAAGATAAAGGCCGTTCAACTTTAATGAAATGAGTGCTTTTTGTCTGAGTTTTAAAGAGTTGCTGAGTGGCTTTATTGTGTTAAACACAGTTCTCGTCTGATCACTGAAGTTAAGCAACGCAGCCCCAGCTAGTACTAGCTTGGGTGACCGCTTGGGAACACTGGGTACTGCTAATACCCGAAAATGGTCATAAAGGCGTAGTGTCTGGGCAGGCCCTACAATAGAACTACGCAGTGGACGGAGCTCTAATGACCTTTGTAGTTGACGGGCCCTACAACACCAACGAAGCAAACGAAGGGTTACTGTTTCCCAAAAGCGTCGTGAGTGAGCCCTATATTCTAGAAGATAGGCTGTTTACATTCCACTCTCTCCATCCAAAGAGCACTTTTCGCATGGTACAGAGAACATCAGCTTTGGACGCAGCTTCATTGGACCTACGTTCTTTCCGGTGTAAGTCACGTTTTGGCCTAGAAGCAGATTCTATAAGGACTCTGATCTGGAGAGATCCTAGGAAATGGTATCCCCCTCCCAACCTTAGGGAAAGGTACCATTATGGTGATGGAGTGTTATAGTGTGGGCAGACATTATGTTAGACAGCTGCACACCCATTCCACTTGTTCTACATATTCCCCCTGACTGCTGAGAGGTATAGGGATTAGATCCTAGAACCCTTTTTTTGTGCGACTTTTCAGTGATGTGGTTGTTATTATTACAGTTGGGTCTCGTTTTATGCGGTTTCTTTTTATGCGATTTCGAAGTTGTGCGGTTTGCATTTGCTTTAAGCAAATTGGCCAAATATGCATACTGTATGCTTGTTCAGGAAGTATAGTCAGTCCAAGGCCCATGACACTGATAAAACCCACCGACCATTGTACTAGCCAGTCAAAGAAGTCTTAGTCTGTCAGAAATTAGCATACACAATAGGGGGTTCCAAACTTGTACATGTCACTTAACAATCATACCATTTTCATCATACCCTTATCCCGACTGTGGCAGGGTCGGGTCTGCAGTTCCACTGAACATACTCTAAAATTAAAACTTATTTTGGAGGTACAGTAATTTGAACATTTTCAACCATGATGATATAGAAGAACTGCTGGTGGATGATGTCTTAAATGACAATGATATTATTAAACTAACTTTAGGTGCAGGCTGGTGTCATACCTCAAAGTGTCAGCTTTCACGCCAGTGTCTCGGCCGTTTTCCATTACCCGGTTAGGTTATTTTGATAGAGATTTCGCGTTGATTCGCTTTACATATGTGCTCTGCAGAAAAGAGACCAATTCGGGCATCTGCATTCGGACCTAGATGGTGGACACTTTGAGGTACTCAAAAATTGTCTCAAACTGACCCGCATGACACTTGACACCCGGACCCCCTACAGATAACCCAGCCAATATCCCTGCGTGTTCCAGACGCCTGACTGGAGTGTCCCCAATCAGAGCATTTTCAGGGAACCTGCAGACCCGACCCTGCCACAAGTGGGATATGGGTATGATGATGATGGTCAAAACAAAAGACTGCAGAGACTGAGAAAAAAATGTTTGTGAAATTTATCGCCTATACCAAAGAGATCTATTGCATATATAGTTGATGAAAGTGATTTACAACCAGTTTGCAGATGGTGTATACCCTTACCAGATAGACAATTGAGTTGAAATACAATTTTATTTAAGGTTTATATAAATCTTTTTCAGCTTCCCAAAGAAATTTATTAAGAAACCTATTTTATTTAAGGTCAACAAACTTTTTTATGCGGTTGTACATTAATTTTAATTCGTTATTTTGAAGTTATACAAATTTTAAAAATTATGGAACATATCCCTAATTTTTCCATTGACGTATAGTCTCCTTTTATGCGATTTTCTGAGGAACGTATCCTCCACATAAAAGGAGACCTGACTGTATTTACTATTTCACATACCAAGCAGTGGCGTACCGAGGCTGGTGCGGACCGCACC
The DNA here is from genome assembly GCA_013389805.1 of Trigoniulus corallinus. Taxonomy (NCBI): domain Eukaryota; kingdom Metazoa; phylum Arthropoda; class Diplopoda; order Spirobolida; family Trigoniulidae; genus Trigoniulus; species Trigoniulus corallinus. The sequence continues at coordinate 10,031,046 of JAAFCE010009058.1, forward strand.
GGGTGACACTCTTTCAGGGGGTTACACTATAGCAAAGTTACAGGTCCTTCCTTTTCCTACAACACTAATTGTATTTAAGTTTCAATGAATGCGAATTTTGTATGGGACACAGTCCAGCTAGTAGTCACATGGTTCGTTGGTGTTTTAGAGCCTTTCCACTACAAAGCCATTAGAGCCCTGTCCACCGCATAGTTCTAATGCTGCAGAGACTAGAGACTGCACAGCCACTACACTAATGGGACGATTTTTGGGTATCAGCATACTGTCATAAGCCTTCTCCAAGTCAATGTAGAATGTCAATGTAGTTTTGGCGGTATTACGTAATCGGGTTAGAAGAAGGGTTTGTTCAAATAGTTCAGTATATGTATGATGGTATCATAGCCAGGGTAAGGACACCCTGGGGAAATACTGGGGGCTGGTCAGTAAAGGTGGGGTTCCACCATGGTTAAGCATTTTACCTGCTCATTCTGGTTATGGATGAGCTGCTGACGGGAGTAGGACAATGGACCCCCAGTCCGTGGTACTTGCTGATGATACTGCAAAACTTAGTGTTTCCAGAGAACAAGTAGAGAAAGGCTTAAACGATATTTGAGGAGCGATAGAAAAGGGAGGGCTAATGATAAACATGAAGAAGACAGTATTTAGCTTTCAATTGGGTAGGACAGGAAAGTAGTGTTGACATGATCACTAGGGGCCAACTGGTGAAAAAGGTGCAAGAGGTAAAGTACTTAGGATCAACGCCAAAGCAATGGGGAGATAGACTGTGATGTGACCCAAAGACTCAGTTGGGGATGGTTGAAGTGGAGACATTCAAGTGGAGTGCTGTGTGATGGGAAGGTCCCATTCAAGTTGAAACGGAAGTTTTGCAGAGCAGTGGTTAGACCAGCTATGCTATGAATAGGTTGAGGGAGGAAGGTCATTCCTATGAGAGATTTCCTCATATGAATAAGGGAGAATAGGTTGAGGTCGTATGGGCACGTATGAGAAGAGGGGAGGAGGAGATCTTTAGGTCCATTTCAAGAATGCAGGTGGTTGGAAGCACCTGAGGCAGGGGGAGACCAAAGCAGACGTGGAACATGGTAGTGTGTGGGCTGGATGGGGTTCTGGGGGAAGATAGGCTGTAGTGGAGGACTGGAACCCGCAGACCCGACCCTGCTACAGGCGGGATAAGTGTATGATGGTGAATATGATATATCAAAATTTCCCATTTCCTTTTAGAGCAATTCTGTATGATAGTTGAAAATACCCATATGTATAATTGAAAAAAATGTAAGTTTGCATTTTCAAACTATTTTAGTAAATCAATGTCTCCCTCCATCAGCTTTAACTTTTTCCTCAACATTTTCCCTTTATCTTATAGTTTTTGAAATAAAGGAATTTGCTACTTTAAAATTTACACAATATGTATCATCATAATCATACCCTTATCCCGCCTTTGTCAGGGTCGGGTCTTCGGGGTTCTAGCCCTCCACTCCCGCCTATCTTCTACCAAAGCCCCGTCCACCACACACACACTATCATATACTTACTGAATTATTATTACCTATTATATGCATGTGTGCCTGAAACAAGCATTAATTAAAAACATTTGAAATTTTGGTGACTCAGATGGGGCACATGCAAAATAAGTGTTTATGGGAAGGTCAGTGGTGGGGGTGACACCAAGCCTAGGTACGCCTCTGATACCAAGGTAAAATAATGGTAAACTACAACACAAAGAAACAAAGCGTGATTCAGGTCTTAGGATTCTTAAGCAAGGGAAGATAAAATTTATACAGGAGTCTCTTGAGGTGACTACAGCTAGTGAGACATTGAACTTGGAGCATGTGTAAATTTCCGGGCGAATAGAGTATGGTAACGAGTTCCAGGTAGCGAAGTAGTTGATGGGGAAAAGCTAGCGTCATATATCCCTAGCCGGAAGAATCGAGCAAAGCAGAACCTCCGTGACTTGCACATGCACAGAAGCCACAAAGGACTCACTGATGAAGTGGCGTGGATGCTGTTGGTAATGGAGAGCATTGGTGAGTGTAAGCAGAACAGAGAACTGTAGAAATTGTTGGAATGGGAGATTACATCTGCAACACCATGAAGATAGGCGTGCCCATGGCGGGATATAGAACATAGATCATAGCACTGTTTTAAACGGGACTTGGGTAGTCCCCAGAGGAACGGGGCTGCAAACCAAATTAACACGAGTACCTTAACACAGAAAATAGAGACCAACTTATAAGCACCACTGACCAAAGCTGCCAGAACCTAAAAGTAAGAGAAGAGATTTTGGCCGTTAACATGGCCACATGGGCACCAAAAGTCAGCTGGAGTCTAAAAGCACCCCCAGCACTCACAGGTTGACAGAGCTGTTCTGGGATTGACTCCAGAAGACCGACTAAAGACCAAAGGTTCAGTCTTGTTGATTGTCTCATGCCTAACATCATGTACCAGTCATTGATTGTTTCAAGAAGTGTAGATGAAAATTCTCCAATGGAGGGGAGATCTACTTCAGAGACAGCACGTCCAATGAAGTTATCAGCCGTCACAAGATTGAACAGCATTGGCCCCAGGACCGACCCCTGGGGTACACTCCTGACTAGTCTCCAGAGGCTGGTGGCTGGTCTCAAGGCGACAGAGCGATGTTCAGAAAAGCGAGATAAGTAGATTAACCCTTGTGTTACTACCCAAAATTTTCCACACAAGTTACTACCTGGGTACACGTGTACCCCATTGCAAAATGGCATCACTCTGACCCTGAAGATGCATTAGTGGCCACATCTATTGCTTTATTTATTGATTAGGGGGTGGGGATTCGCCAGCAGCAATATCCGGATGACCTACAGGTACCCTCAGGGGTACCTTTTCATCTGTGAAGGCCGCATTGGTAATTTGGCAAAATTGCCAATTGAGAGCATGTTAATGCAGTCAACCTCTTGCATACAAACTGCATCCATTTCTGCAATGACTACACCAACAACTACTATTACTACTGCACAACGTGCAGGAGTGGATCCATGGGGGATCAATTCAGCAATTGCTCCCCCCTCCCCTCAGTGCCTCAATGGGACGCATATTTCAACCGATTCAACTTTGCAACTGACGAGGTATTATAGCATTTGCTATTCCCACATCTACAGCATACTGCCAGTTCAATCTGCAGTTGGCTAAACCACTGAGGATAGCACATTCAGCAGTGGCGGATCAGGGGTGACGGAGCATATCAAAAAAGGTGCACTCCAAATACTTTTAAATATTCAGAATCCTTTTATTATAAACCTAGCTAGCAATTTCAATAGGTCCTCTCCTGCCCCTTAGATAATGTTCTATCTTCAGTGGTTTAGCCAATTACAGATTGGACTGCAATTGTTGGGCTGACAGTATAGAAATGGCGATAACAATGCAAAAATGCGCCATCAGTTGTGCCCTATTGAGGCACTGAGGTGGAGCAATTGCTTCATTGCTCCCCCTCTGGGTCTGCCTCTGGGACATTGTCAAAGGGGCAGTAGAAGACGTATTATAATTGCTAGATGGATTTATGCTAAAGGCCCCCTGATCTGCCTCTGGATCCAGCCTTGTCAACGTGATGTACATGGACGTATAATCGTTGTTGGTTCATCATGCAGCAACTAATAAATAGAGAAAAAAGACTTCAAAACCAGGTGTAAAATGTCAGAAACCTATTTTTGCAATGAACATTCTTTGACATTCTATTTGTAAAAATTGTGCACAATCTTAAGTAACATGACATCCTTTGACATATTTTTAAGGATACAATAAACTGCTACAATTAAAACATAGCATTATCGTGTTTCATTGATTTAATGAATTTGTGCCATCTGTAATTTTCCTATGGGTACACGTGTACCCGAGTAGTAACAAGAGGGGTATATCAGTTAAATGTCATATCAATTAATATTTTATAGTTAAAAACAAACATAAATACAGAAATTCACTCTGAAACGTCCCGGGTAGTAACACAAGGGTTAACCACATAGGGGTTGGCTGATAACTTGATAATTGCTGCTATCAGAGGGCCATTATCCACTGTATCGAATGCTTTTGCTTGTTTTTGCTTGTGTCTTGAATGGTTTTGCTCCGCAAATGCTGTTATCTCGGTTCCTCCTTATGGATGACAATACTCGTCCTCATAGGACTCAAATAGTGGATGAATATCTTCAGATTGAGGAACTTCATCGGATTAATTGGCCAGTGTCATACCTCAAAGTATCTGACCGGAAACTTTAAGGTAATTTAACACATACCTTAAACCCCCATCCTTTTTCCATTTTACCCCGTTAGGTTTCTTTGGTTCTAATTCTAGTTCACTGCAAGCAGCCACTATGGCCAATTTGGCAGTGGAGAGACTAACTTTCATTGCAACATAACTCAGAAATCTTCTGAGACCCCAAGCTATAGTTGTGCCCCACTACAAAATTTGCAAAGGTGGCCTTCTCATTCAGTAAGCCCTCTACTCTATTTTCCCCAAGAGTATTCCATTGTCGAATGGTCCTTGGCAAGAAAGACCAGTAGTATGAGTCTGTCTTAGCCCTTAGTTCCTTCAATTTATATGATTGGCCCTTTCTCTCCTTATACCCAGCCTGGGACACACTTCCAGTCAGAGGTAAATTGCACCCTATCAGCAACAGTCTTGTGAAAAGACCAATACTATGAGATAATCGTTCCCTAATCATTTCAGACACACTTTCCCAGAAAACCTGTGGAGCACACTTCTTGCTGCCCTCCTTTGGATTCTATTAACTTCCCATGATAAGTCCTGCCTGAAGGGAGACCAAATTGGGCTACAATACTCTAAAATTGGTTGCACCGTTGAAGTATAGGCTGTTTCTTTAACCTCCTTTGTGCTGTCCTCAAGAACCCTACTAATCAATTGGAGAAATTTCCCAGCCCTCCCAATCAGTTTGCCAATATGATCCTTCCAGTTACCTTTACTATTTAAAATAAGCCCAAAATGTTTATGAGTTACCACCCTCTCAACCAACTCACCAACAATGTGGTAATCAAAATCAACTGGGTTACGTGATCTGGATATCCTAAGAAATCTACACTTATGGAGGTTCAAAGACAATTCCCATCTAATGCCCCAGTCATAAATTTTATCTAGATCCTGCTGTAATTTTCCACAGGATGATATCCCCTCATCCAATACCTGAGCAATACATGTATCATCTGCAAATAGCTCAAGAAAGAAGCTAATATCAAGCCCTATGTCATTTACATAGAGAATGTACAGCAAAGGACCCAATACACTTCCCTGAGGGACCCCAGATGTTGATGGTTTCCATTCAGATGCACTACCCTTGAACAGGACCCTCTGTTGTCTATCCAGGAGATAGGACCTTATCCTTAACCTTAAAATGTATCCCCAAGCTAGACATTTTAGAAATCAATTTATCATGGGTACCATGACACAAGCCTGTTGGAAGTCCAAGAATATGACATCAACCTGCTTTCTGTTGTCTAAAGCCTTTTCTAATCCTAATTCTAATTCACAACACTGCAAGCAGCCTTATTTGGCCAATATGACAGTGGAGAGACCAACTCTCATTCTTACATATATTACCAAAAAGCTCCCAAAACCCCAGGCTTAAATTCCTGTGAACCCTCTACAACACTAGTAATGGTAGGGTGGCTTTTTATTAGGCCCTCCACCTTATCCTTTCCAAGGCCATTCCATTGTCGAATGGTCCTTGGTAAGAAAGACCAGTAATATGTGTCTGTCTGTGCCCTAATCTCCTTCAATTTATACAAATGATCCTTTCTCCCTTTGTAATTAGCAGGGGACACACATCCCACCAGAGGTCCATCACACCCCAGCAGCAGCAGTCTGATAAACAGACTTATGCTGTGAGATGTTCACCGCTGACTTAGTGTTTCCCAACCTAATTCCCTGATCATGTCAGACACACTATCCCTGTGAGAAAACCTGTGGAATATAATTCTTTCTGCCCTCCTCTGTATCCTTTCAATCTCCCAAGATAATTCCTGCCTGAAGGGAAACCAAATTGGACTACCATACTCCATAATTGGTTGCACCATTGAAATATATGCTGTTTCCCTCACCTCCCTTGTGCTGTCCTGAAGGACCCTACTAATCAGACGGAGGAATTGACCAGCCCTCCCAACTAATTTATATGATCCTTCCAGGTACCTTGGTTATTTAAAATTATTCTAAATGCTTATGGGTGCCAACTCTTTCAACCCTAACTCCACCTATATAGTAATCAAAGTCAAGTAGCTCCCTAGATCTAGATATTGTAAGAATCCTACACTTTTTCAGATTCAGTGGCAGTTCCCATTTTACACACCAATTGTAAATCTTATTGAGATCCTGTTGTAATTGTGTACAGGATGACAACCCCTCATCTAACACCCAGGCAGTACATGTGTCATCTGCAAATAGTTCAAGGAAGGAACTAATGTCGAATCCTATGTCATTCACATAGAGAATGTACAACAAAGGACCCAAAACACTTCCCTGAGGTACCCCTGATGTGGCTGGTTTCCATTCAGACGCATTACCCTTGTACATTACCCTCTGTGGTCTATAAAGCAGATATGACCTTACCCACTGAGTAACCTTACTATGTATCCCTAGACTTGACCTTGCTTGATATAATCCATCAAGCAAGCCGTTTGGGTGTCACATGACCTCCCTTTTCTAAACCCATGCTGATTATTGCTAAGTATACCATTCTTTTCTAAATATCCCATTATAGATGAGAATAAGATATGTTCAAAAATCTTGCATACAGCACTTGTTAAGGAAACTGGTCTATAGCACTTAGGGTCCTGTGTGTCCCCTGACTTGAAAATTGGTACTATGTTAGCCAGTTTCCATGATGAGGAAACAATGGCAGTGTCCAACGACTTTTTAAATATTTCCACCAAGTAATAACTAATAATCCCCGAGAGCCACTGCAAAATAAAAGGATAAATGCTATCTGGGCCAGGAGCCTTATAAACTACTGATCTACTTAGTAGTTGCTCAATTCCCACCCTAGTGATAATAACCTCATCCATTCCGCCTGGTGAATACCTTTCATATACTGGCTGAAAGTCATTCCTACTGCTTTTAGCGAAGCTATTTGCAAATGTGTCGTTGAAAACATTGGCATTCAAGAGACCATCATCAACTAAATTTCCTGACCCATCCTTAATAACTGTACCCCTATAACCCTCTCTCCTACACCTCTTAAGATAACCCCAGAATGCCTTGGAATGTTTCTTCAGCCTGTCTCCCAAAACGTCCTCATGAAAATTCGTGTAGGCTTTCTTCATAACCTCTTTAACCAATTTTCAGGCCACCTTATACTTCCCTGCACTATTGTCATCCTGCCCCTTCCTATGTATATTCCTAGCCCTTCACTGATTCCACAAAGCTACCTTCACCTCTTTGGTGTACCATTCTGGAAGAACGTTAATCCTTTTCACGTTAGTAGGGACTAGGGTTTATACAAAAACCGACGTTTTATTTAAAAAAAACCGGTTTTCCGGTTTTAGAGTCTTCGTTAACAAATGGGTGTTGAAAACCGGTTTCGAAAACCGACAAACGCTAGTAGGGACAGCCAGTTGTGTGCCCTCTTCTAAAATTGCTAGGAATCTTTGCCAAGATTCCTCAACGCCCTGTGTATTAATAATTGTATAAAAGTCATTTAATTGAAATTCAAGATATGCTTTAAGCAATCCCAATTGGCCTTATTGAAATGGTATTGCACCCTGCTTGCAGCCACCTGTCTAGGCAACCTAGTTATGATCTCTACCCTAACCCCAGCATGATCAGTAATTCCCTCAATACACTCTACATTCTTGATGTTCGTTGGTGTTTTAGGGTGACGTTGAGGCCAGGCAGAAGAAAAACAGAATTGAGTTTTTTGTTCCTAGAAATGTGAGAGTCGTACAAACTGGATATTCGTGGCTACACAAGATCATTCACAGAATCGAAATGTATGTTGTTCACGGGGAGGAGCCCTGAAAGACCTAAAGTAGAGATCATCCATGCCTTGCATCTTTCTCTGCAGTGCATATTTGCTCTGCAGAAAAGAAAAATTGTTAAACATTTTCGTGGACACTGAGATACTCAAAAATTACCTCAAAGTGTCAGGCCAGACACTTTAATGTAGACTCCGGACACTTTGACGTGTGACAGCGGCAATATCTCCTGACATTAATCCTTTTGAACATGCCAGGGAAGCACTTGGGAGGGCAAATGGAATTTGCTTTGGTGGGTTTTGAGACATTTTAATAAATTCATTTATTCTTTTAATATTGAACATGAGTGTATTTTTCCTCTATGCCTCTGTGTTGGTTCTGTGGTAGACTCGTCTGACAATTTCAGAGTGTTTTGAAGTGGGGCAAGAGATGGATTGGGTCAGCACTTCCACCAAATAGATTATTACCAACCCTTTGGTAGTTCACTGTCGGACATTTTACGAAGTCATCTTCGTTCGATTTCAACTGAACTCCGTTTTTGCATTCTCCAAGATCGATTGTAAAATGGAAGTCGCTCAGCAGCTTGGCACGCACAAAATCACATTTCCTTCGTCCCTGGGTAGCGTGTCTGATCCATTGGTGTCTCCGTACTGCTGCCAATTTGTTTTTCCGTTCTCGCAATACCGACTCTTAATCTTGAATTTCTGCCCAGCCATGACAAATTCCGTTAGAAATGACTGTTTTCCATAGATTTGGGTAGCTATATTTCTTTTACCGTGTTTCCTCGATAATAAGCCGCTGTCGTATTTCAATTTTTTGCCGAAATAAGGCTTGGGCTTATTTTTGGGGAATGTCTTATTTTTTTCTATAATATATGCAGTGGTTAGCATGCTAAGTAACGTCGTCAGTAGTTTTTGGTTCGATACTGGACCGAGTTGGGTCGGATTTTTCGAGCAATAGAGAAGCACTAACTGTGCCTTCTTTCAGATGAGAAGTAAACCAAGGTTCTGCGTCATGTACGATGACATCTGCACGAGAAAGAACCCTCTCCATTTTGGAACGGGTAGAGGAAGCAAAATTTCCAGGTGTAGGACCTCACCCCCTGGGTGCAGTGGAATTTCCCAATGAACAGTAGAGAGATGATGAAAAGGATAGGGGTTGCAGCTTTGGTCAGCAACCGGGTGAGGGAATACACTGTCCAATATATCGCCCTTGTGTCCACTCGGTGAGACAAGATGGGTACCCTCCTCTGCTACTTGTAGCCTAGCCGTATGCTTTTTAGCTAGTAGTAAGAACAGTAATATTTATGTCCATTGCTTCAGCCAGTCCCGCCTAGGTAGACAGAACCGATTAAACGACTTGTTTGATGTCACTTACGTATGAGTGTTCACAGTGGCTTAGGGTTGCCATAATTGTCGAACCACCGACCGGGACATCCCCCCTTAAAAATATTTTTTCAACAAAATGGCAAGAATTCATATTATAAACATTCATAGCTTTATTAAAAAAATTCCATAATCCTTTCACTAACGCATTGAAATATAAAATATTTTAGAGGACCCAAAACAAAAACGTTAGGATCAATCAGTGGCGGATCTGAGTGGGGGTAGAACTTCAAAAAACGTGCGCCCCAAATATTTTTAAATATTCATAATCCCCGAGTATACATCTAGCTAGCAATTAGAATAAGGTCCTCTCCTGTCCCATTGACAATGACCTATCTTCAGTGGTTTAGCCAACTACAGATTGGACTGCAACTGTTGGACTGGCAGTATAGAAATGGGGATAGCAATGCAAAACTGCTTCATCAGTTGCGCCCCTTTCAGGCAGTGAGGGGGGAGCAATTGCTGCATTGCCCCTCGTCTGGATCCGCCCCAGGGATCAATGGTGGATCATTCCCGAACAGTCAGTTTCACTGGCAAAATGTGATGTGCTTTCATGGACGAATCTGTACCAAATCTCTAGGCATCTACTGTATAATTATGCGCAGTATTGAATGCAATGATATTATCAGAAAATAATTGTTTAACATGCGAAAATTTTAAATCGACCGGGACAAATGACTGTCGGACCGGGACACAGACCTCAAAACCGGGACATGTCCCGGTCTACCGGGACGTATGGCAACCCTACAGTGGCTGCACATTTCTTCAATCTCATGGCACAGTGGTTGAGAATCGCTGCTCTATACTCACTACTCTCTTTAAATAACTATGTTTATTACTTCATTACGTCTGAAATTTTATATTATTTTTCAAAAATGCTGCCCCCCCCCCCAAA
>JAAFCE010009058.1:10041666-10101894 GCA_013389805.1 Trigoniulus corallinus
CCCCCCCCCCCACTGCTATCTCATCCCTTCTTGGGTATCTTGGAGAGTGGTATTCACATCATAGGATGTGTCTACATCCCCGGAAGACTGCTGTACTCGTGTTTCCACCATCGCCAGTATATTCTGATTCGGCTTATCTCACCAATCCCATTATCGTTCTGGGTATCCCTATTGATCAGGCTTTGTCCTTCCTGCCTCTTAGGGAGAAACTAGTTGCCAAACTGAAATCTCTCTCTTATTTATTCCGCCACCTTAGACGTTTGGTTTCCGGTCCAAAGTTGCTATTGATCTATAAGGCGAAGGTTGAATCTTTAGTTCGTTTTGCTGCGCCATTTATTGGGTGCCTTACGGTGACTAGGATGCGGCCCCTTAAGGTTGTATATAACCTGACCATTAGGGTTATCCTTAATGTCCCATTCGGGATGCGTGTGTCTCCCTACTGTGCGAGAGCTAGGTTGTTACCTTTCTCCCTGTTTATTAACTACTGTCTACTACTTGAACTTGCTTCTGCGTTACGTGCTAGTGCCCACCCATGTCATAGAGTTGTGGCTGATTTCCAGTCTGCTGCCTGTATCAGGGTCCCCTCCAGGTTCCGGTTTATATCCCGGCTCGGTGGACGTGACATGCGGAGGAATTTTTTCCCTGTCAAGACATATCCCCTGTGGAATTCCTTACCATACTCTATCAGGTCTCAGGTGTTCGTGTGTTCAATGTATAAATGTAGGTCACGTTGTGTGCACTTTCAGCGTTTGCTGTACAAGTTTCTTCTTGCTCGAATTGAATAATTTTCTTTCTTTTCCTTTGTTTCTGGTTGTTTGTTTGTGTTGTAAATTGGTATTTTGTACGTAATAATAATAATAAATCTCTAGGCATGTACTGTATAATTATGCGCAGTACTGAATGCAATGATATTATCAGAAAATAATTGTTTAACATGCGAAAATTTTAAATCGACCGGGAAAACTGACTGTCGGACCGGGACACAGACCTCAAAACCGGGACATGTCCCGGTCTACTGGGACGTATGGCAACCCTACAGTGGCTGCACATTTCTTCAATCTCATGGCACAGTGGTTGAGAATCGCTGCTCTATACTCACTACTCTCTTTAAATAACTATGTTTATTACTTCATTACGTCTGAAATTTTATATTATTTTTCAAAAATGCTGCCCCCCCCAAAAAAATGGTCCTCCCCACCTTTGCTACACGACTTATTAATGAATGCATGTACTTTACCCTAGGAGCATAGCTAGGGCTTATGCCACTCACGGCAGTTCTCAAATTCCCCCTCCCACTCCAACCCCCATGGCCCCCCCACCCTTGCTATGCCACTTATTAATAGAGGTGTGTAATATACCCCAGGAATGTAGCTAGGGCTTATGCCACTCAGGGAAGTTCTCAAAGTTGCCCCCCTTCCAACCCCCATGGCGCCACCCTTGCTATGCCACTTATTAATGGAGGTATGTGATATACCCCAGGAATGTAGCTAGGGCTTATGACACCTGGCAGTTCTCTTGGGCAGTTCCCTTGCTATGCCAATTTCTTTTATTTCTAGTCTGTCTCTTATTTTTTTCTTTTCATTAAAAGTATCACTGCAGCTGCAGCTACATAATGAATTCTAGACATTTAAAAAAATTAGAAAAAACTCACACTGCATGCCATTTTTACTATCTCTATAATCTAATCTATGTAGCTTCCACATGTCAGGTGTAAACACACTATAGAGAAGTCTTTCTAGAGATTCTCTTCAAGTATTCTAAATTCCCCTATGTAGAGAGAAAGTCTGTGGTAGTGTAAACACCTACAGTAGACTTCTTGCTGTAGAGCAGCGACCTCTAGCTTGGTTTTCCTCTACAGTGTACACACACCTTAAGAGGCATTTCTTGGAGAGGCATTTCTTTAACAATGTTTAACACTGCAGTGTTAACAACTTTAATAATTAACTACTGTAATTCCTTCCATTGTTCAGATTGCAAAGTCACTGATTCAACCAGCCATCCAACAATGAAAGTGTACATCCACTATAGTGGGCATTGTTTTATGTACAAAATGTTTGATGGGGACACATGAATACTATATATACACTATACACAATAATGGGGATCCACTATAATGGGTACTTTAAATGTGGGTGGTATAGGACTTTGGAAGTGACTAAAGACATCGTCCACTATAGGCATATTGTCAACTATAATGGGATGCATTATAACGAGGTCCAACTGTACGCACGACTCCCTTTAATGAAATCACCTTATCACAGTGATTCTCAACCTTTTTTTTCCATCACAGCCCACTTTTAATAACACAGGCCTGCAAAAAAATGCTTTCTAAAAATTGTTTTACTTTTGATAACTGATTTTTATATCATTAGGTGTGATGATTCCAACAATGCAATTCATTTTTTTTCTATCACATAAGGTTTTCTCTCAACATTTTCACAGTGTGGAAGAAATAAAGGAAATTGCAGTATTTTGATGTTTCGATTTTCATTTTATCACTCCATAAATACATACTGTACTTTACATTTATATTATAGGTCTAGTAATGATTGAATACATAATGATTTAATTTTCCTCTTGTGGAGTTACTTGACATCACTTTTTAACCCTTACATCAATATCCAGAAAGTTCCACATTCTTCAATAACAAGGGTACCCATATTGAATGAAATGGAATTGAGGCAAACACATGTTTTAACATGCAGGTATTTCTGAAGCTATCACATTTCTTGATGTATGACGGCCCATGGATGGTCTTTATCTATTGTTTTATTATAATCTTTCAACCATAGGCAGCCAGCCTTTCGATTTGACATCAACCCAAAAATCCATTGTGTAGAACATTTGAAGATGTCTGCTTCATGCATTTGTTGTCCCGCACGACAGTAATCTCTTATGCTTTATCATCATATCCTTATCCCACCTGTGGCAGGGGTGGGTAAGTGGGTTCCAGACAGTGGCGGATCCAGGAGAGGGAGCAACGCAGCAATTTCTCCCCCCCCCCCTCAGTGCCTCAATGGGGCACATATTTCAGCTGATGCATGATTCACCTTTGGATCTGATGAGGCATTTTCACACCGCTATCCCCATTTCTATACTACCAGTTCAACAGTTGCAGTACAGTCCACAGTTGGCTAAACTGCTGAAGAGAGAGCACTGCCTGAGGGACAGTAGAGCACCTGTTGAATTGGTAGCTAGATTTACAACAATGGATTCTGAATATTTAAAAATATTTGGAGTGCACTTATTTGAAGTGCTTCCCCCTGATCCACCTGTGGATCTGCCATTGGGTCGAGCTTACCACTACTACCTACCTCCAAACTAATCCCAAGTTTGTTTTGGTTTTCCCCCATGTTTCTTCTTTCCTCTTCACATTACATGACCATGCCACACACATCCATTCATCATCATACCCTTTCCCTGCTTGTGGCTGGGTCATGTTTGAGTTGCATCTCTCCACTCCCAATTATCTCCCACCAGGTCCCCGTCCACCCCACACACCACCATTTCCTTATGTACAACCTCCACCAATTAGTGCAATAGTGTTTTGTCTGATCTGCCCAACATCACTTGCCTAGACAGTGAAAAATGCCTATTTTGAAGGGCGGATCCAGAGGGGGAGCAATGCAGCAATTGCTACCCCTCAGCACCTCAATGGGGAGCAACTGATGAGGCATTGTTACATTGCTAACCACATTTCTATACTGCCAGTCCAACAGTTGCAATCAAATCTTTAGTTGGCTAAACCACTGAACCACATTGTGTAAGGGGCAGGAGATGACCTATTGTACTTGCTAGCTAGATTTATAGTAAGGGATTCTGAATATTTAAAAATACTGTATTTGGGGTGCACTTTTTTGAAGTGCTCCCCCTTGATCTGCTGCTGGATCCACCACTGCCCCTTTCCTTCATGAATGGCCAACAACCCTATCATCCTTCATCCAACTATTTCAAGGGCCAAACTATGTCCAAGGGACATTTAGACAATAGTCCACTATAAATAATAGCATACTATTTCTAGGCTTGTATTCATGAATACATGATGACATGAATAATTTCTAAAAATTGAATTTTTTGTTAAACTGTACGTAATAGCACATTTTAATCATTTTTCTAGTAATCAGCATCCTTAAAACTAAAAAATAATAATTGTTTTGAAGACAGTTTTTTTCATTGCTGACCTGTGTAATTTAAAAACACGCTTATAACGTTCATGGCTAGAACGTTTTCATGGCTATAGTGTCTTTTTGGGCTGGTCCTGGCAGAGCCTATGGCATTTTAATGGCAAAAGGTCATGGATATAGTGTTTGTTTTCATGGCTTTAACGTTTGCAGGGTCCTGGAGGGCAGCCAAGTTTTTCATATCCTATGATGGATATGAAAAACTTCCAAACCATATGTGCATACTGTATGTCCTTATTAGGAATGTTGCATATGTGTGGAATGTACAACATAAGATCCATTACATACATTGTACACTCAATCATGCTAATATGTGGTTTTAGTAGTACAATGCAAGCGACTTAGAATTGAGGTGGTAAAACAATTTGGGGTTCCTATTACCACTCTCAAAACAGCTATCAACCATTGTGACAAACTACATTGAACTTGTGTAGAGGTCAGCCAAGATACCAAGAGGACATGTGCACCTCAATATCCAGAGGTGGAAGCATTATTTGTTTGTTTGACTTTAAGGTACTGCCAACTACAAGGTCATTATAGACCCGTCCACTGTATAGTTCTAATGCATATACTGCACAGACACTACACTAATGCAACGATAATTGGGTATTAGCAGTACCCAGCTTTCCCAAGTGACCACCCATGTCAGTACTAACTGGGCTTGCGTTGCTTAACTTCAGTGATCAGACGAGAACTGGTGTGTCCAATGCAACTCGCTGCTCCCCCTTGTTTGTTTGTTGGTGTTTTAGGGCCCATCAACTACAAGGTCATTAGAGCCCCATCAACAGCATAGTTCTTTTGCAGACACTGCACAGACACTACACTAATGTGACGATTTTTGGGTGTTAGCGATACCCAGTTATCATAGCGGCCACCCATGTCAGTACTAGCTTGGGTTGCACTGCTTAACTTCAGTGATTTGACAAGAACTGGTGTGTCCAACGCAATTCGCCACTCCTGGTGGAAGCAGCTACCCACCATGAAGCAATCATAAACTTTTTGATTACTGTAAATATAGAGAAATCATTTATGTACCCCCACATGACGTTGATTTACCACTACATTGCATATACAGTAAAACATGGTTATAACGTTTTGTTGGGGACCTAAGGGAACAAACTAATATTAGATTATTTTTCAGTCAAGTTGCAGTTGCGTTGTGGCAGTGGACGAAGAGCCTTCTGCACGAGTTGAGTGAGTCATTAGGCGCGTTTGATCTGGTCAATTGTGGTTTGACCACAATTTCATGTTTGGTCTGACCAAAAGGGACCGCCAAAACGCTTTGATCAGACGTTTTGAACCCCATGACAAGGATTCACAAAATTTAAGAAAATGAATTCCCTTAACTTAAAACCAAATCCACTACAATATAAAAAAAGTTCCCTAAAATAAGAAAAATGAATCCACTAAGCTAAAAAAATACGAATTCACTAAAATGAAAACAAAATCCACTAAACTAAACTAATTCACAAACTAAAAACGAATTCAATAAAGTTATAAAAAATAATGTATTCAATAAAGTTAAAAAGAATAATGAGTTCAATAAGGTTAAAGAAAAAATAACGAATTCAATACTTAAAAAAATGAACTTCCCAAACTAAAATATCACTTAATTAATACAACAAATGGATTTGTATAATTTAAACTTGTTACGGGTACCTTCTTTCATCTGCTACAACTGGTTGGAGCATGCTGCCATTTTTATTTTTCCTTGACTAAACTCACAGACCATGCTTTTATTTTGGTCATGTTGGTCATCCTTTGGTCTGACCAAAGTTGACCAAAGCAACTGACCAAACCAGCTTGTGCACCACCAAAATGCATTGTTTCTAAAACAATGTGACCAAAAGTGACCTGGTCAATCGCCAAAACGCGCCTATTGTCAGCAGGCTCATTGTGTAAAGTGGTCAGTGCTTGTCGCGTCCACAAATCACAGTGGGTGACAAAAGCATCTGCATGAAGCACAAAGTTAGCTGTATTTTTCTAACCAGCCAGTCATTGCTAATTACTAATTACCAATTACTAATCTTTTTCTACCCACTTCTTGTGAAAACCGCAGTTCACCAATTTCCAAGCTTAGGATGTTCATGAAATTTTTAGTATCTTCATATACAGTAGAACCTCCAAAGTTGACCACCCCTATATGTTGACCACCTCCTTAAGTTGACCAAATTTTCACAGACTGGATGTGCACCACATTAATTAATGGATGACCAACCTCCTGTTCAGGCATGAGCCTGATTCCTTATTGCAGTATAGTTGTTGTGCAATAGGTCAGACACCATGCAATATTAAAACTGACAAAGCATTAATTTACCTGCCAAAATTTATATTTTGGTTGTAAAATGTGGTGTTAGAACAGTGACGTAGGCCGGCATCCCCACACAGACAACCAGCCAATATTCCTGCAGGTTCTAGACGCCTGGCTGGGGTATTCCCAGTCATAGCATGTTCAATGGACCCACAGACCACACCCTGCCACAGGCTGGATGATACCAGTACCCCTGTGTAGCATTAAAGGGTTAATCATTAAAAAAATTCAAGTTAACTTCCATGATCACTTCCAGACAGTTTTGAAATAAACGGCACGCCGTTTATTATTTTTTCGGCTGAAAGGTGCGCCGGTTATTGGAGGGCGCCGTTTATTAGAATAATTGCGGTAGTACTTTGCGGTAGTGCTTGTACTTTGTGGTAGTACCCTGGCATTTAGTCACAAATGCATGGCGTTGGTAAAAACACTTGCTAATAAATTGGTGAACGCCCTTCCCCTATCACTTTCATAAATAGCGTGCAGTGAAGTGTTGGCCTAAGGACGCAATACTACATATTTGCCAAGGGTGCCAAAACCATTAATTGCTACGTCTCTGTGTGTAGGACTTGGGTACGTGCACAGTCTCCGGTTCACCAAGCATCTTTTGCCTTATTATCAGTGTGTCTGCTTTGGTTTTTGTCTTTATTTTTGCATCCTTTTGGCGTTTGCCTTTTTCGATTATTGTTCTATATTGGGCTTGTGCCTTTTTTATTCAATCACCATGGTAGAATGGCACATTACACACTCACCATGGGATGACTGTCTTTCTGGGCCCTAATTACCATAGTAATTGTGGGCCCAAAAGCAACAACAAACAACAGTGTTTAGTGTTTTTGGGTGGAGGATGCTGTGGATCAGTAGTACTAATCCAGACCACAGAAGACCTACTTGCTGATATGCTAAATTTTATTAAGTAAAAAGTTGATGGTAATCGCACATTCAAAAATTGATGAGATATCTATTCATGATCAGAAGTTGCTGCTTTTTTGACAGTGTGTTGGGTCCCATGTCCATAGTCCACTCTATCTTCTCTCTGGCCTACCCCTGTCGGACCACAAAGATGACAGAGAAAAGGTG
Organism: Trigoniulus corallinus; assembly: GCA_013389805.1. Classification (NCBI taxonomy): domain Eukaryota; kingdom Metazoa; phylum Arthropoda; class Diplopoda; order Spirobolida; family Trigoniulidae; genus Trigoniulus; species Trigoniulus corallinus. The sequence goes on from JAAFCE010009058.1 coordinate 10,049,236, forward strand.
GTATATGGCATGGGTGCGGGGGGGGTGTTACCCCTACAGGTGTTTTTCCGTCAGGTCATCTGTCAACTACTCACAAAAATCTCATACGCTCAACAACCTTTGCCTTGTCCTGAAAATGGCACCGATATTAAAACGTCCAGCCAGTTTTAAGGTTTCATGCTAAATTGTGTTTGCCTTTATTATTGCATTATAACTTAGAACTTTATATATACATTGTTGGTGTGACCTTGCGAATTTTAGTGCTTGTGGACCTCTTGAAGTGGATCGTATAGATAAAGCCTGGTTCCCTGACACGTGACACTGACGAGAATAGGACTCTAGCAGACAACAATCCACATAAACTGATGATGTAGTTACACTATCATTCTATAAAGAAAGAGTGAAATCAGTGGTGAAGTGGAGTTGAGAGTTATGCCTAGTTCCATGGCATGCAACATGAGAGAGAATAGCACCTGAACAGATGACAAAATTATGACGTCAACGACAGGTGCTAGGCAAAATTGTGCCTGTTGTGGTTCAGTGGCAGGCGAGAAAGCATGCCAAGTGGAAATGTTTCCAAAAATGCTTGTCAGGTGGCGCCCACAGCACAAAAATCCAATAGCCAATAAAATTTAAATAGCAAACACTGTTCGTAAAGTAATAGCCAATGAAATGCACGTGACAGTTGTAAGCAACAAATGCAGTTGACTACCTCTCAACTCCACTTTTTGATTGATTTCACGCTACCATGGCAGAAAAGTTGAGTTCCTACGTCATCAGTTTCTGTGGCATTTCGTCTGCTCGAACGCAATTTGCATCAGTGTTTCGCGTGCCAGGGAACCAGGCTTTAGTTAACTGCATTTATCTTTGGAATGCGTTGCTTGATTTTGATTGGCTTTTTGAATTTTTAAATAGTCTTCCATTTACTTTTCATTGGTTTATTTATTTTTTCTGCTTTGGCGCCACCAAACGTTCATATTGAAAACCATTAATTCCTTATGTGAATTTGCTCATGCCATGGAATCCGGCCAGGCACAATATCTGTTAGCGCCTGTGGTTTATGTCATAATTATACCGTCTGCTCAAGCAGGTGTCACATGCCAAGGAACCAGGCTTAAGGTCGTTGTTGCAAGACCGCTGAATTTCCAAAGTCATAAAATGTGGCCATCATACTATTTTTCCTTTTTGCCATTAGAGAATGTTGTTACTTCTGTGGTAGTAATATTTCCTTCACAGGACAGTGTCCAAAGTATCAATAGCATCTTTCTTTTTTGCCATCGATCAATCACTTTTCTTCTATGTTGGCTCATTGATTGTCCTGAATCATTCCTTTAATAAGTTTGTAATCAAGAGTGACCTACCATGTATAGTAATAGGAAACTGGAATTTGCCCTTTTTGAGAGCAAGAAATGTTCGGCATGGTTGAAGAAATATTGCATTCCACTCGTTTGCGAGGATTTGTAGAAACATAAATTTTATAGAGTAGTCGTTATGATAGACTTTTTATTCTAACATATTTTCATCTCATTTGTTGAAAAACATCTTTCGTGAGTTAAAGATAAACGGATACATTAATGATTTAATTGTTGAAAATAAATTGCTGCTTTGCAGTTGCTGCATCACTACTGAACTCCGGAGAGATATTCACTGAATTAATATCACCACGATGATGTGTTTCCTACACTACTTTCTTATTCATATAATAGTCGTCCTTGGTGGCATACTTGACTCGTGCGTTCGTGGTCGAGGCGGGGTGTCTTCTTTTAGGTGAGGTAGAGACCCTAAAGTGCGCATTCCGTCAGATGAGAATTAAAAATATGACCACCGTGTGGTGTGCAGGGGATCACGTCAATTTGCCGTACGACAATTTGGCGTACATATACAGTCGGCGTATGACAATTTGGCGTACGGAAAATTTGGCGTATGACAATTTGGCGTACGGAAAATTTGGCGTACATACAAATTTGGCATATGACAATTTGGCGTATATACCGATCTCTTGGGTGCACACATGTGTTCAAAATTGTAACTGTCATAACCAGTGGCAGATCCAGGATTTTCGTCGGGGAAGAGTTTAGCTAATACGGGGGGGGGTGAGCTAAACCTCACTTATTATGCAAATATAAGTTTATATGTGCATGGGAGGGGTTGCAACCCCAAAACCCCATCCTAGATCCGCGCGTGGTCATAACAGTCATTGCAACGGTCCCGTAAAACACAGTTGGGTTTTTTTGTGTTTTAGGGCCCATCAACTTCAAAGGTCATTAGGGCCCTATAACACAGTTATGGTAGGCATTCATTGTTCTATTTCCTTGCAATGACTGTAGAAATTTGTTGTTATGACCGTTGCAATTTTGAACAAATTTGGGCACCCAAGAGATCGGTATGTACGCCAAATTGACGTACGCCAAATTTGTATGTACGCCAAATTGACTACGCCAAATTGCCATACGCCAAATTGTCATGCGCCAAATTGACGTAGACCCGGTGTGCAGGATGTCATCTATACGTAAAAACAGAAGTGAAATAAACGTGCAAGTGGACATTTCCAGGGGTACGAGGTCTTTTCTTCTCCCTTGGAAACGACTTTCCTCTCACGAGAAAGAGGTTACAGCCATAACCCTTATGTCAACAACCGGGTACCCGGGTGCCCACTTGACAATTTATAGTAAAAAAACTTTTATCATTAAAATGTTTTTGATGCCCTCCTGAATCGTCGCTATTTCACCCTTTTTCTTTCCTTATGTGTATGAATGTAATAGGATTGATTAGCAATATTAGAGAGCTTGAGGGATCAGTTAGAGCAGTGGTTCTCCATCTTTTTTAAGCCAAGGAACACTAAACTGTGACATTTTACTTGCAAGGAACGCTTACAATTAGACATAAACTTTAAAGCAGGTTGTGCACTTTCTACACTTGGTACTTACTACCACTTTATATACAGTAACTATAGTCGTGGCCTCTAAAAACCCACGTAGAAATGGTGCATTAAAAAACCCACCGTCTAACTTGGTTCTTATTAAATAAAAAGTGTTACTGTTTTGCATGCACTGTAAGCTACATGAGTGTAGCTAAAATAAAGCAGCATTTAACCTATAGTGACCAAAAAAAAAAAAAAAAAGTGATCAAAAAAAATTTTTTTTCACCTTCTATGAAAATACACCATAATTGTTTGGTTTTTTGCACGATTTCAAGGCAGTACCACATTTAAATGGAACAGTGCCATCAATTTTCCATATGGCCAAGGGTAAGGCCATACATCCCTCTACTTAGAAAATAAATATTTTAATGTTACCTACAGCCACCATTTTACAGTAATCCTTTAAAGCCAAACATAAAAAAAACCCATACGTCCTCTAAAAACCCATCTCCAAAGTGTTTCAAAATTTGAAAGAATGTGGAATAAAGAGTTTGCAATAAGCCCATGCAGCAAGTTTTTTCAAAACTCAACCTGGGAATTACAAAAATTATATTTGAAAAGTGTGTACCTCAAAAAATTTCTGCAAAGGAAATTCTACATTGGCCACTTAAGGAATGTATTCTGCAAGGATGAAAATGAGTCACTTCCCCAGGCGTCATTCAGATTTTTAGACTATAGAGGAGATGGACGACCACCTGCATTCCTGAAATTGACTTAACGAACTCCTCCTCATCTCTTCTCATTACGTGACCACCCCCAGCATTCGCATCTCAGCTTGTTGCATTCTCCCTGCCTAACACTCGGGTACTGCAGCCAAATTTTCCATTGGAAAATTGCTAGGCTGCCGCCATGATAGTGCTGCACCGCGAATTGCCGGTGTCATGCAGAGCTGCGCTACTACAGCATCTTCACAAACGTGGATGGCAAAGGTAGTCTGTGGGACTACCAGCTACCAAAAAAATATAGATTGAAATTAATTTATAAGGAAATCTTTGCATGGATCGTTATTAATTAGGAAAGAATGAAGGTACTGAAAATTTCAGGGACATTGCATGCTTAGAAACCAATCATCAGGGATTTTTTTAAGATGCAGGTAGTCTGTCAGACTACCATTTACCATTCTAGGGTTAATTAAGCAAGGCATTCTGCAAGGATGGAAATGAGCCACCTCCCCAGGCATCATTCAGATGTTTAGACTTTAGAGGACATGGTCGTCCAGCATCCCTATGGAATTTGTTCCTGCAGAGAACATTTTCTATGGTGCAATTACAATGAACTTGCAGCTTCATATGTAATTTCAATTGAACCTAATGTGTTCAAGGAGATCTTATCCATCTGGGCGTTATGGCACATGTGCGTTAATGCATTTATAATAACTCGTGTCTAATGCAATTTTGATGTTGTGCAAACAAATTTTTGGTTTAAGCTCCAAGTTTTCTTGAAAACCAGTAGTAGTCATTTCAAGATTCATGTCAATTAATAAGAAAAACATATTAACTACGCTTAAAACTTTTAAAAAAAAAAACTAACTTAGAGACATGGGGTTTTTTTAGGGACCATGGGTTTTTTTTATGAACATTGGGGTTTTTTTAAAGTTTCACTTTTTTTGAAAAATACCAAAAAATGAATCACCAATGAATAGATGAAAGTACTGAAATATCTGCACAACATGTAGCCATGATAAAAGAACACAAAAAACTTTGGTAAATGGACACTTACAGAAAGATATGAGGCTAAAAGTGAAAAGTGGGTTTTTTTTAGAAGCCACGACTATATAAAACGAACAACTATGTCGTTTGGTGATTACAATCCCATCCAAAAATTATTTTAAATTGTATTGATTTTTTCCAACACCTTTATTTGTGCCTTTTTATGACGGGTCTGTGGGTGGAACTGAACATGCTCTGACTGGGGTCACCCCAGCCAGGCGTCTGGAACACACAGGAATATTGGCTGGGTTGTCTATGGGGGTGCCTTATTAAAGGTAACAGTTTCTGGCTGCGTTTCTATCCGACGTACGCTACACAATGCAGACGAAATAGAGAGCTTGAGTAATCCGTTATAGAACAACGTGTGTTACACAACATAAAAACACAGTAGAACGTATGGTTCTGTGAAAAACACAGTTTGAGTGCTCTGGAACCACACGTTATCTTTAACGTCCTGCCTTCTATTGATTGGAACATGAAACTTGGTCCCTTTCGAAGTAATTTTAGTAATTTTGAATGGGTCCGCCATTTTATCATAACGTTCGTTTAAACCTATGTAGAACGTATGATTACTTCATCATACGCTTAAACACACGTTCCTAATTTTACTTTGGAATGTTGCACATGCGCAGTAAGATATTCGTCTGCTTTGCGTAACATGCGTTGTTCGAAAACTGATCACTCAAGCTCTCTAATGTCAAATGTGCAAACTTAGACACTGCGTGCGTCTGTGCAGTTTACGATTCGTCTGCATTGCGTATCGTACGTCAGATAGAAACGCAGCCAGAAAACTTTGTAGCAAAATATAAGCAGCGCCCTCCAATAAGTGGCGCAACAAAAAAAAACCTTTAAAAAATAAACGGCGCGCCGCTTATTAGAATAAATACGGTATTCAATAAATTCAGTAGGTGGGTGGGTACCTGGTGGCTGTGGTTGATGAACAACCAAAAAGGGTGAAGCTGAGTAAAGATACCCACCAGCAGATCGCTCATGTCTTCCCATTTCCATTGCGACAAATGAATACCCGATCCCGCCTTGTTCAGGGTGTGTTGGATCTCAGACGAGGCTGGTAAGTTCCTACTGGTGGAAGGGAATCTCCAGCCTGTCAATTTCACTACTTCTTATAAAATAGCCCTTGCTACATGGATTGAAATTTATGAGCAGTTCGCTAAATTACCAGGTTAAGCTCACCCCCTGGTCTGTATATGAGCCGTTCACAGGCCAACTCGATTAACTGTACTTAATGAAATATTTTAAATTCGTGTCAAAGCACTTGGTTCAGTCATAACATTTTTATTTATAATACATTTCCCAAATAAATTGGATTAATGCCATTAAACGACAAAAAAATTTTGGCCACCGAATAATAAATAAATTATTTCAGAAGCCATTCTGATGTGAATCATTGCAATAATGAAAATTCAGTCTGCGATAGTGAGGGAATTCGGATAGCAAAAATTAAAAAGCCTTCTTGGTTAAGAAAGGCATTAACAGGCTCACAGTCAAAAGGCTGCAGATCCAATGGCACAATCTGATAAAGTTTTAGTATTTTTCTTTGACTCATAAAAAGCTTTGCCATTTCCTAAACTTACTACATCAGTAGCTTATTGTAAGCAAAATTTACATGGTTATAATTTTGGTTGCCATGATGTTTTAGCAAAAATATAAGCCGCATCTTCGTTTGGTCTCAAACTAAAGGATCTCGTGGGTCTCAAGAAATTGGGTTCTGCAATAAAAATATATCATTTGAGACTGATTTTGATGTTATTGCTTTTCTTTCACTTGCCAAATCAATTAACTCCTTTAGTTACTGACTCCTGTTGCATTGTAGTTATTCTGCAAAAGGTCAGACACCATGCAATATTATAACCAACAAAGCATTAATTTACCTGCCAAAAATATCTATTGTGGTTGTGTAATGTGGAGTTGGAACAGTGGGGTAGGCCGGCATCCCCCACAGACAATTCAGCCAATATCTCCTGCGGGCTCCAGACGCCTGGCTGGGGTGTCACCAGTCAAAGCATGTTAATTGGACCCACAGACCCGACCCTGTCACAGACGGGATAAGGGTATGATGATGAGTTACTGAAAAGTTGTGATATTAATAACGATTGCACAAAGGCTATTCTATCTCATTCATTCTGCATGACTTTAGATAAAAGCTACAAAGCATTATACAATGTGTATTTCAATTTTTATTTTAAAGGTAATTTTGAGAAGCAATGTATATCATTTCTCCACTGTTTTATGGAGTTAATCGATTTGGCAAGTAAGTAGCTCATGTAATAGGGTGCAAATTGCTATCAGCAGTAGGAAGGCCGAAGTGAAATGCCCTTTCAGCTTAATCACATTGATTTCACTACCGCTGTCAAGTTGTTTTCCATTATTTCTGCTGATGCATTTCTGATTGGTAGAAGTGGGTTAGTAGTAAACTGAAGATGCAAAAGACGTCCATGTTCTCGCAAAAGGGGTTTTTTGGATATTGCGGTCGCTGATGTATCAATATAATGTGATTGTCATTCAAAACGATAGATAGATGCACTGTAATGTTATAAACGTGAAAACGGTTACAGAATCGAATTTGCCAAAGCCTTTGAGGACGTTCGAGGAATAAGATGATGAATCCTTTCAATACTGTAGATAGGTCAACTTTATTGGATTCCTAAAACGTCAATGATAGACGTTCTAGTTATGACTCATCAGTTCTCATTTTCAGGAATTTTTCCCCTCTATCTATTTGACTGGCCACTTTGAATCTCATCAAACTGGCGCCGATGGATAATTTGGTCACAATCCTTAAATGCATGTTGCGTTTTTTTCTGTGAAGGAAGGCAGACATAACTTATTATTGCGAATTGGTCAAACTGACCTCATCACGCTATTGCCTGATTCATGTGAGCTTCTGGTTTTGGTAGATCTAGCTTTACATCCTCTCCTCCCGCAAAATCACATCCTTGACAACATTTTTTTGTATTTATCAAACGTTAGAATCTGATCAGAGGTTTGTTTTCTGAGCGCATGTGTTTCAAGTCGACATTGAAGAACAATGGTAAACAAACATTATTTGGTCATAATCGATTTTCTGAATTATTCACAATGGGTCATGTAATTGCTTTTACATGCGTTTGTTAACTAGCGTCAGCATACTTGGCACCATAATAGCGTTCACACGGATCGCATCATGATTAAAAGATTGAATGACTGGATATAAACAAAAATGAACCGAAATGCTAATTCTATAATTGTCTCCTATCGTCATCCAATGAATTATTCCACTTATAGCAAGGTCGAGGATCCTACGTTTGGGCCACAAGTGAGCATCACATAAGCAAGGTAGCAGTGCGAGGGTGGGGGATTAAGAGATAGTCGAAGCGAGGGGAGAATTGTGAGGAACTGAGAAACGCAACGAGAGGGAACTGAACGAAAGATCGCGATGAGAAACTGGGAGGAGTGACGGGGCAAGAGGACGAACTCAGAAGGAGCAGAGATGGAGAAGGGGTACTGAGAGGAGACGGAACAAGGGGTTATTAAGAGACTGAGTGATGGACAAGGAGAATGATCGAAATAGGAATACAAGATGACGTGGCTCCAATGATGAATATGAGATGGCGCGATTGTGACTTGCAGTAGATAGGGTTTGAGGAAGAGAGGGGTGAACTGAGAGACCCAACCGAATGAAGACTTAAATACGGTGCAAGGTGGACTGAAAGGCAATCCAAGGGAGAGCGAGACACGGTGCAAAGGGAAACGAAATTAAAAAGACGGGATGAGGGGGTCCCAGAGTCAGAATGACGAGATCGATTTAGTCAGTAGCAGAAGTAACAGATCTGAGAGGTAGGGAAGTTCCGGAAGCTCGTGACCAAAATATTACACGATGGTCTTACGTGAGTGGCGACAATCCTAATGTTGCAACTTATTTGTCACCACAATGAGATACTGTGTTAAATATTCTATCCCAGAAGTCACAAAGGAATAATAAACGTATTAAACACGTTGACGGGATATTAGAATAAAATCGAGACTGCAGTACATCTGCTATAGCAGCCATAGTCACAGTATGTTGACACCTTTGTCAACAGGCCAGTGTTAATAACCCTGGATGCCAGTTTGTGTATTTTACCTTTTAAGGTAGTAACCCTTTGGTAGAATGACTGTCTCGGTGGTTTAGTCGTTGTGTGCTTACCTTCGTGAGATCATGACTGCAAAGTCTATTTTGGGTTCGTCAAAGAGGAAGTGAGGTTGTGGCCCTGTGAGATGAGGGCAATGTCAACTGCGCGTAGAACTCTTTTGACGTAATGCAAAATATACAATAGAGGTTACATTTCCAGGGTTTCAGGGTCCTCAACCCTGCGTTATTGTCGTTCGGGGGAAAAGGACTCCAAAGAAAACCATAGGCCCATGATAAATAACAAGGACTTGTGGTATTTGGTCAGCAATCAGCAGCCAAAAAATACCGTACAATAGTTTCGATGGGACCATTGGACATTCCATCCTATTATGGGTGGGATAAGGGTTTGGAATGATACCTGTTGTTGGAAATTGTTAACCCAGACAAGCGTTTCTTTTCGAAGTGAATATATTTTTCTTTGGTGTTGAAGACACTATCAGCTTCTACTAGTTTCCAATGTAATGTTTGATATGACATTGTCAGTAATAAAGGGATAACGTTAGGGGGTGTCCTTCATCCCTTTGACACCGTAATGGATCACCTAGTAATGGTTGGTATTACATCATATACTTCGCAGCTTGCTGCGTCCATTGTTATTACAGGAAAATGACGCCCTTAATGAGAAAATGGATGCCACCCTTGTTGATTTTCGCTTATGAAACTTGGCGATGTGGCATCCATTTTATGAGCAAAATATAATTTTTTTTTGTTTCAACCTTTCAGGAAATGAACAAAATAACAATTTTATGATTATCCCCGAGAACAATTTCCGATAAAATTTAATGCCACTGCCGATGTTTTTTTTTCGTTAGTATCCCCATCACATCAGGAGTGGAATACATGACGATAAAGTGGAGATGAAATAGACTAAATTAGTATGGGCAACTAAATTGGTAGTGGACGATGTAGAAAAGACCCACTTCTTACTCTCAAAAAGGATAAAAAGAAAAATCACCATGCCAGATAAAGACGTCTTGCTGGCGGGGATCTTGTTGGGTGTATCAGGGAATGCTGTATGATGTCGGCCGATAACAGAAACTTGAAACATGAGTGGAGGAGATGCTTCACCCTTTGGAAGGCATGAAACGCTAAGTTTTACATGTCTGACGTCAGATTAGGTATGCTATTGAACATTGTGAGAGAAAAGACGATAACATGGGGAGGCTAGAAAACAGGAAATCGTATTTTTCTGTGTGTGTGTGTGTCACACAAGAGATATCACAGGTCCTATCACACAGGAGATTCCACTTGCCTGTCTCCACTTAAACCATCCCCCCTTGATTCTATTGGTCACATCCTAGTCTATCTCCCCATTACTTTGAAACTTTGTTCCTAAGTACTTGACCTCTTGCACCTTTTTCACCAGTTCGCTCCTAGAGGGTCCTTTAAAATTATTTTCTGGTCCTTCCCATTTGAAAGCTAGATAGGCCTACTCTATCTTTTTCGTGTTTGTCTTTAGCCCTCCATTTTCTATTGCTGCTCTAATATCGCTTAGGCCCAGCTGTACTTGTTCTCTGGAGTCCCTAGGTTTTCTTATATCAATGGCAAATACCATGCACTGAGAGGCCCATTTTCGTAAGGCCCCCATACAGGATCAGTTTGGTGTGTGCAAAAAAAATTTTTGCTCACACCAAAAATTTTAACTGACGGTGTGAAGAAATTTTATCACATTGGTGTGTGGGGTTGCTCACATCAGTTCTTCACATTTTTTGTTCTGCACATGCCCAAACATGGATAAACGTAATCTTTAAAAACATTAGGGATCTTGCAGGTACACGCGACGTGGGCGTTTCCAAGACGAAAGACGAGAAGTGAGCAACCTTCTCATCCGTCCTTCTCGTCTCGTCCCATCCATGGACGGCAAAATCTGAAATACACGACCTTGTTTCTCGCGACGAGTTGGCCTGCCTGCTATTGGCCAAACGCTTGCGCATGCGCAAATCACTCTTAAGCTAGCTATCTGGCATCCATTTTTTTTTACACGAAGCGACGGAGAGATAAAAACGCCAAGAAATGAAAAATAAAAGTGATGATCCCCAACACCTGTTAGTGCACATATAATATATGTTATATTCAATGTTTTATACAATGCAATAATTATATGGGACATTATTTTAAGGAGATTTTAATACATTTTACTTAACGCTTCTACCATATAGCCAAAATATGTTTTGTCTGGCAGTCACTAGATGGCACACAATTATCTGAAACGGATAACTGCATGTTGCCAAACACAAGCCAAGACGAAACATAAAAGGACGAATTTGAGACCTGAAATTCGTCTCTCGTTACGTCCGTCCCTTCTACATGCAAGATCCCTATTACACCATGGTAACGTTAGAATTACTGGTTGATGTGGACAATCAAATGACGTCACATGACGTTTAACGAAAAGGAACATAAGTACGTGACACACCAAACTGATCGTGTGTGGGGGGCCTTTACTCAAGTTAGCAGCTCGTCCATAAAAAGAATGAAAGGATATGGACTTACTGTTGAACCTTGGTGTACCCAAACCTTCACTGGGAAGCCTCGAGTATTTCCCCAAAGTGTCCTTACCCTGGCTATGGAACCATCATACATATTTGCACTATCCGAATAAACACTTCTTCTACCCCCCCCCCTTTGAGCAATACCTCCAAAACTGCCTGTCGTGGAACATTTAATTTATTAACTTCACATAGCTTAGTTCAATTACAATACATCCAAAACACACATTAGCTAACCGACGTTAAAAGCTATTCAAACAAGGTTCTCCTGAAATGGCGGCAGCTGGAGATGCACTGATACTTTGTACACAGGAACATAGTGGACTGTACACTATAGGGCAGCACATTCCACCTGCTAAAAAATTTTGCCAGAACAAATCTCCGACAGAGATCGCAGGGTGGAAGATCAATAACAAACCGGAATCGCTGTGGCAATGTTACATCAATTGAAGCATGGAAATACCCAACTATAAAATGCCAGGGATGCTTTTGGTATCTTAGTGCATTAGCAATCATGTTCAGAATACATCATCATCATTATCATCATACCCTTATCCCGCCTGTGATGGGGTCGGGTCTGTGGGTTCTAACCCTCCACTCCCATCTGTTCCCAACCATGTCCCTGTCCACCCCGCACACCGCCATGTCCCCCCGGACAACCTGTTCCCACGTCAGCTTTGGTCTCCCCCTACCCCGGATGCTGCCGACCACTTGCATTCCTGGAATGCACCTAACCAGCTCCTCTTCCCCTCTTCTCATAACGTGTCCATACCACCTGAGCCTATTTTCTCTCATCTTTTCGGCGATGTCCACCACCCCCAAGCTACCTCGAATATATGCATTCCTAATTCTATCTGCCCTTGAGACACCGCACGTGTACCGCAGCATTCGCATCTTGGCTACTTGCATTCTATTTACATGGCTTTTCTTCACTGCCCAACACTCTGATCCATACAGCATAGCTGGCCTAACCACTGTCCTGTAAAACTTCCCTTTCAGCTTGATTGGGACCCTCCTATCACACAGGACTCCACTTGCCTGTTTCCATTTCAACCACCCCCCATTGATTCTATGGGTCACATCCGAGTCAATCTCCCCATTGCTGTGAAACGTTGATCCTAAGTACTTTGCCTCCTGCACCTTTTTCACCAGTTCACCCCTCGAGCGTATGTCCCCGTTGTTTTCCTGGCCATCCCAATTGAAAGCTAAATACTCTGTCTTCTTTATGTTAATCTTTAACCCTCCCTTTTCCATTGCTCCTTTTATATCGTTTAGTCCCTTCTCTATCTGCTCTTTGCAGTCACTAATTTTCCCTAAATCATCGGCGAATGCCAGGCACTGGGGGGGCCCATTCTTCTACACCTGTCAGCAGTTCATCCAAAACTAGGATGAAAAGATAAGGGCTAAGTGCTGAACCTTGGTGCACCCCAACTTTCACTGGCAACCCCCCCAGTGTTTCCCCAAGGTGTCCTTACCCTGGCTGTTGAGCCATCATACATATCCTTGATTATTCTAATAAACCCTTCATCTACCCCCCTTTTCCGTAATACTTCCCAAACTACCTGTCGTTGAACACTATCAAAGACCTTCTCAAGGTCGATAAAAATGGCATGGAGGTCCTTCTTTGCTGCCCTATACTTTTCTACCATCTGCCTCAGAATGAAGATCGGCTCCATTGTGGACCTACCTGGCATAAACCCAAACTGATTACCGCGGACACTAGTTCGACCCCGGAGGCGACATTCCATTACTCTCTCCCAGAGCTTCATGGAGTGGCTCATTAGCTTTATTCCTCTGTAGTTGTTACAGTCTTGGATATCCCCTTTACCCTTGTAGAGTGGTACTATCCAACTCTCTCGCCAAGCAGATGGCATTCTATCACCACTAGCTATCTTATTGAAAAGTTTCCCCAGCCACTTGGTACCTGTCCTCCCCAATCTATGCCATACAAATACAAAGCTGTAGATAATGCATAAAGGGTAATAAGCCATAAACCTGGAAGACCGGAGTGACCCAGCGACCACAGGGAATACAAAACGCAACTCAAAGGATACGGAACACTGTCATAATCCTTCTACAAGTTGAAAAGATGGAATGGAGCTCTTTCTTTGCTGTCCGATACTTTTCTATCATCTGCCTCAGAATAAATATTGGTTCCATTGTGGACCTACAAGGGTCGGATCAAGAGTGGGATCGAGGGGGGCACTTCAAAAAATGTGCGCCCCACATATTTTCAAATATTCAGAATCCCTTAGTATAAATCGAGCTATCAGTTACAATAGGTCCTCTGTCAGGGCCGGCCCTAGAGCTTGCAGGGCCCAAGGCAGCAGGCGAGAGTGGGGCCCCAGTACCAAGTTTTTTTAATTCACCAGCGCGGGGCCTAAGGCGATCGCCTTGCCCTAAGGCCGGCCCTGTCCTCTACTGCCCCTTAGACAATGTCCTATCTTCACTGTTGGTCTGGCAGTATAGAAATGGCGATAAGCAATGCAAAAATGCCTCATCAGTTGCGCCCCATTGCAGGTACTGAGAGGGTCGGGGGGGGGGGGGGGGGGCTTCCCTCCTCTCCCCCCCCCATCTGCTCCTGAGACCTACTAGGCACAAACCCAAACGGATTTCCACGGACACTAGTTCTATCCCGAAGGCGACATTCTATTACTGTCTACCAGAGGTTCATGGAATGGCTCATTAGTTTCATACCTCTATAGTTACCACAATTTTGGACATCTCCTTTTCTCTTGAAGAGTGGCACTATCCAACTATCAAGCTATGCAGAAGGCATTCTATCTCCACTAGCTATCATATTGAAAAGTTTCCTTAGCCACCTGATTCATGTGATCCCTAGGCTACGTCACACTTCAGTGGGCCTACGTACATCGACCAGGGCTAGTTATGATGTTCGAGGTTTCTGGCCGTCCCTGGATTTACCCCGTTTATTCGCCTTTTACGGCATGCAGTAGGGGAAGGTGCCTACTCTACCCCGGGCACACACGGATGCATGAGCGACTCATTTAAGAAACTGCATCATTATCCTACACTGGAGGGGTAGTGTTGGTTGCAAATACATTATGCTAAAGAGCATGGATTAGTTTATTGATTTATTCATTATCAAGTCTGAATTATCACCCCTCCCCCATTTCAATGTTCGTTTTCTTCTCTAGGTTGCGGCATTATTTTCCATTAGTGGGAAGACGCTCAGGTTTTTCATATCAACGAAAGGGACCACTGACCCTTGCCACGAGCAACCCTAGTTATTGAGCTCAGGAGGGAAGTGCGTTATTCTGTTCAGTTAACGATATTATCTGATGGCATAGGCGAAATTCTTAACGGGGGTAACTTTTTTATTTCTGCCAGGCACGGACAATTTACCTTTCAGATTAAGATTGGTTCACGTGTAATAAAATGGCGATTTTTTTACTGGCCATTACCATTCTAGAGTTAACTCGTTGTTAATTGTTATGGTACCCCAGCTGATAGTTACCTCGGTAATGGGATTCGGAAATAGCAGATTTTATTTGTACCGACTCTTGTTTTGAGTCGAGCAAATCTGTAAACAAAAGTAACTCTTTGCGATTGTTTGTTGTAAGTACTTTTGGGAATTCCCCCGTTTTCATTATATTGGCTTTTTGTTTGTCAACGATCCGTTTCACTGAACACGTTGAAGTAACGCAAGAGTGCAGTCGAAAGGAGTAGGGGGAATTGCGATGTTCACGATTGCAGATTGACGCCATACAATGTAGATGTTAGGTGTCCATTATAAATTTGATTTTCAACCACTTTAATCCCTTTCTTTATTCGTCGGAGGTGGCAAAGTAGAATGATCTCCTGCAGGGTTGTCAGGGATCCAGATACAAAACCACTGCCG
This sequence comes from Trigoniulus corallinus, assembly GCA_013389805.1. Lineage (NCBI taxonomy): Eukaryota > Metazoa > Arthropoda > Diplopoda > Spirobolida > Trigoniulidae > Trigoniulus > Trigoniulus corallinus. Next base: position 10,064,363 of record JAAFCE010009058.1, read on the forward strand.
TTGCTTCTTTGGTAGGAGAGAACTCTTATTTCATCGGATTTCATTATTCGACGTCATGGGAGTCTTTATGGTCGACTTAATCAGGATCTATCCGTCAGAGTGGAGACATTAAAAGGCAGCAGCGCAGGTACTTCTGCTGACGTTTTTTTAGCTTACCGTTACCATAGTTACCATATAAAACTGTCAGCATCTCTGCCCATTTTACATACACTGGATTACAAATATGACCATCTCACAAATGGTGTCAGCTTGATGGAGTTTATTCCTAAAATCACAGCACTACTAGCAGTCAAAAATTGGACTTTGAAGGGCTTTCCACATCTTCGCCAGGGTATGACACTTTAGGAGTATGAACATTGCTGCTGCTACTGACCTATGTTGACCTGTTGACAAGCCATATTTTCAGCACAAATGACAAAACCTTGTCGAAATTCAAAAACTTGAATTCCGTAATTCGGGTACGAGATTTCTCCTTTTTTGAAAGTCATCCTAAATAACAGATGTACACTGGTCAAAAAAATTAAGGGATATTTTAAAATGACCTATGAATGCAATATTTTTAGGATAAATGTAAAACATGTTGGATGTCATTACGAAACCTGTATACCACTCCACAGGGCAGTGTATGTAGTGTTGATATCAAAGGGCGTGTGGGGGGGGGTACAAGTTGTGTTGTTGTAGTTGGTTCCATTTCAATTGTCAGTTAAGGAATGACTCCACTTAGTGACAGCAATGCCCCCACAACGTCATTTACCTGCATCAGTGGCTTGGGGAACCATAGGAAGAATGGAAGCTGGACAGACGCAACGACACAAGCCATTGGTGTATCTCAAAGTGTGATTTCCAGACTTAGGAATCATTTTCAAACAACAGGCACTGTTAACAGAAGGGCAGGATAAAGTCGACCACGATCAACAACAGCAAAGGATGACCGTTACCCACGCGCGGATCCAGGTTGGGGTTTTTGGGGTTGGCGAGGCGCATTGCAGGCAGACCAGCATCTCCCACAACTGTTCCAGAGCTGAAGATTGCTCTTATGGAAGAGTGGCCGCGTATACCCCAAAAATGCATTGATATTCTCTTTGCATCAATTCACACAGGTGTGCGGCAGTGCTGGCCATTCAAGGACACCATGCACCATACTGAAGTAACATTTTCACCCATGGCCAACAATTACTGTAGTTTTAGGCAAGGCGCAAAATGAGGCCGCAGGGTGACGCAGCGTAACGCAGCCCTGCGAAATTCTGCTAGCATACAATCACTGTTACGTTGAAAGCCATTTTAGTTGACACAAATTGCAAACTAGTAAGTTGAAAAACTGCGATTCAATGTGTGGCGATTGCCTGCTAGCAGAATTTCGTAGGGCTGCGTTACGCTGCGTCACCCTGCGGCCTCATTTTTCGCCTTGCCTTAGTGTTTCTTTGTTTGTTTGCTCTATTCTGTTATGTCATTCATTTGATGGATACACTACTGTTATTATACACATGTCATTATTATACTATAATGTAAAGTAATATTTGAAAGAACTTATCTCTCGTATGTTATTGCAGCATTCTTAAGTTATTTCATAATAGTCCCTAATTTTTTTGACTAGTGTACATAAAGCTGAAGAGGATGTCTGCAGACCGCTGGTCATGTGGGTATTATACCTCAAAGTGTCCGAGCCTTTTTCCATTACTTATTTCCAGGTTGTACCTTTATCCCAACATAATTATGTTAGGTAATGCATAGAAAACACGTTCGGACTCTTAGAGGTACTCAAAAATTACTTCAAAGCATCTGGCCGGACACGCCCGCTATGCAATAAGGATCAGAGTGTTGGGCTGTGCGGAATAGACATAAAATAGTGAGGGTAGCAGAAATCCCTGTGCTTATGGTACATGAGTCGGGTATGAAAGACAGAATTAGGAATCAGAGTTCGTTAGGGGCAGTTTGGCAATGATAGACTTGCGAAGAAGACGACAGAAAATAAATAATTAATCTGGTGGAAGCTTGTTAGGAGAAAAGATGAAGAGGGAGGAATAGGCGGAAGTGAAAGACCAGAACTCAAAAACTCCAAAACTGCCATAGGCTGGACAAGAGTAGTATGTTGATGACCCTCACTAAAATTGTGCTGCTGATCCAGTCTTGCAAGATCATGTAATGCAAGTAAATTTCGAGGTATTGGTGTAATACTTGGGATAGGCTTGTTAGGGCCTAATAATTAGGACCCTGATCAAGTGATGTTCTTTAACCCTGAATGATTATGGCCCTGATCAAGTGATATTCTTTAATCCTGAATTTTTATCACTCTTGATTCTAAGAGCGGTCTAATTCTCCCGTGCAAAGGTGAAAATTGTAGGAATGATGACGATTCTAACAAATATATTTTTGTTGCAGCACTCTGCGTAGCTGAAAGCCCCACCGCCATGTAGCGTGCCGCCCAACACCCCGGTGGAACACGCCTTCGACTCATGTCCGATTTTTCGAAGAAGTACTTCTGCCCTCGTCTCCTGGACTACATCATCATCGTTGGTGCCCGCCAACCCAGTTGGAGTCACACCGTCCAGACACCAGAGCTCTTGAGGCGCTATCCTTTGGATGATCATCAGGACTTTCCTCTTCCCCCGGATGTCGTTTTCTTTTGTCAGCCGGAGGGCTGTGTCAGTGTCGGACCTCGACGCATCAGTCTCCGTGAAACTAACTCGTTCGTTTTTACGCTTACGGAAAAGGATTCCGGTAGGGTGCGGTATGGTGTCTGTGTCAACTTCTACCGTCCGATTGACCGGCGGTGTCGCAAGCAGAAGACGACGTGCAATGGAGGCGGCGCTGGCGGAAGCTCTGGAGCGAGTTCGCGCCCTAAAAGCGGTGGACCGTCTGTTGGGGGCGAGTTGTCGCCATCATCTCGTGTGTTGAATCCTGGTGCCACCGATTCGGATACGGGGTCGAAGTCTCCATCACCTAAGACTCGTCGACGTCAAAGAGTGCGAAGCCATTCCCTTACATCATTGTGTGTCATTTCTCATCATCCTTTCTTCTCCACCTTTCGAAACTGTCTTTTCGTCTTGAAAAGGCTGGTCGAAGCTTGCAGTGACCGAGGCTGCCCTAGACGCGCAGGAGCATCCAAGCAGTCATTGAGGTAAAAGTTATGTGAAACTTTTGAGGGAGGTGAGTTGTAAGCGATTTAGATTTGGATAGTTAAGTAGGGAAGGTGGTAGTCAAAATCTTTTCGCTAGCGGACCTGGGGTGATCACTGTTGTCGTCTGGAGAAATTGCTACTAAAATGATTTAAATAGGACATAGCCATGGCGTTATTGCTGCTGGCAAACTCGAATGTCCATGAAATGCGGTTATACTGCACAAAAGTAGGGCAGAGCCTGAAATTATCGATTAATTTCTGCATGCTGCTTGATCTAACCTCATTTTGTACCTAATAGATTCTATTCTGCCTTTCAGTAGTTCCCCCCCCCCCCAAAATCCATTCTCAGACTTTGACTTTCAGAGGTCCTCCCGACATTTCACTCATTCTTTAGTACTGCTCTAATATAATTGCGATTCCACATCTGGGCGAGCTTTAGTATCCATGGCAACAATCGACCTGCCAAATTCTGATGCTCTTTCGTGGAGTGTTAACTAAGTATTCGACGTGGCCCTTCCCTCCATTTTAATGCGGTCCTGGTTGAAGTGTCACGTGATATGAGCAATGCATATATAGCGGATTGGTTTAGGTATTTCTTCTAATCAATAGTTTGACTCCTTTTCTTTTGATTTCTGCTTTTTCAGAGATTCTGTATGGAGTGTGCTAACTGGCAAACCCACCGATCAGCCACCGTCATCTCTATTGTTGCATGACGTTCGCGATATTGAGACGTGGATCCTGCGGCTGTTAAGCGCCCCGGTACCTGTGCCCGGGAAAACTAGAGTGGAAGTGGAGATTATTCCACGAGAGGTGCAGGCGCCTCTCATTTTCGCTCTCCCAGATCACACTCGCTTTACTCTAGTTGATTTCCCGTTACATCTACCCTTGGAACTTCTAGGAGTTGAGACATGCCTCAGAGTACTGACTTGCGTCCTCCTTGAAAACAAGGTAATGTCTGAAGTGTTTATCCACACTCTGTCCTACTTTCGCATTCCTTTCTAGACGTGACCTACGACGGGAGGTCAGTAGAAGAAGAAGTGGGGTTTTGCCTTTGATTCGGTTTTAACTAACGTCAGTGTAGTGGAGTCTTTGAATTATTTTTGTCAGTCAGCTTTTTAAAAGTGAAAAATGACAGTAGTATTTTTTCTTCTTTTCGAGTTCACGAATTCTTCGAAATCCCCATCAGATCTGTAGCCTAATAATCACTATACTATTTTAGGCGTTTGTCCAGACGGATTAAGTTCATTTCCCAGCTGAAGGCATGGTGATGTTACCAGTGCTCTTCTTTTTTTGAAGTCTTGAAGAACGTTAGTCTGTTGTGCCTAGTGTGAAACAATACACGTAATAATGTAAATAACACCTAACCATCACTTAAAGTGTTAAAGACAAAATTTTTTATATCCGGTAGCAATGCAGTCCCATTATTAACCAGCACTATGATGGATTTTGGTATTTATTCGTTAGCAGAGGTTTTTACTCATTGATTTTGTGTAAACGTTTTTGAGAATCCAACGACTATTGCTGATAGGTGTCACAGTTCCGAGCATTCCAAGACATTGAGTGTTTCATCCTTAAGCTTTTCGCAGGATGTAAAGCCAACTTCCACTTTCACATATCTATCTCCATAGTTCATTTTGTATTCAGAACGTGTTGCCCACTACTGCTGAAGTGGAACGATGTCCTATCCTGCCAAAAAGCAGCTTTATTTAAAATTCTCATTTTAATCAATTTGCGGGGTGTCGCGATAAACTTTTTTTTTCATTGATAATAGTTTAGTGACTTAAGGTCCCCACACACGATCAGTTTGGTGTGTGGCGGCCTTTAGTTCATCATTCTTTTAAAATTCGTACTCCTTATCGGTTCTTTATTCTCAAATCTCAACGATGATCCTTAAGCCCGCCACACACGATCAGTTTGGTGTGTCAGTTCGGTGTGTGCACATCGATGTGTTGAATTTGGTGTGAAGGAATGAATTGCCCACACACGATCAGTTTCGTGTGTCACGTACTTGGGTACCTTTTCGTGGAACGTCATGTGACGTCATTTGATTGTCCGCATCAACCAGTAATTCTACCGTTACCATGGTGCAATTTTTTTAAAGATGACGTTTATTCGGAATTTGGGCATGCGCAGAACAAAAACAGTGAACAATTGTTGTGAGCAATCCCACACACGCTCAATTCGGATTGACGTCAGTCCGAATTGACACACCGATATGATAAAATTTCTTCACACCGTCAGTTAAAATTTTTGGTGTGAGCAAAAACTTTTTTTGCACACACACGTCAGTTTGATGTGTCAGTTCGGTGTGTGCACATCAATGTGTTGAATTTGGTGTGAAGGAATGAATTGCCCACACACGATCAGTTTGGTGTGGCGCGTACATATGTTCCTTTTCGTTAAACGTCATGTGACGTCATTTGATTGTCCACATCAATCAGTAATTCTACCGTTACCATGGTGCAATTTTTTTTAAAGATGACGTTTATCCATGTTTGGGCATACGCAGGACCTAAAATGTGAAGAACTGTTGTGAGCAACCCCACATACGCTCACTTCTAACTGACGTTAGTCCGAGCTGACACACCGATGTGATAACATTTCTTCACACCGTCAGTTAAAATTTTTGGTGTGAGCAAAAATTTTTTTTGCACACACACCAAACTGATCGTGTGTGTGTGGAGCCTTAAGCAAACATTACTGATAGTAGACATTTTTGAAATCAAAAGTATGATGGGATATGCTTACAACATTTGTTTCAGCAGTAGTGCACTTAATTTTGCATTTCGCACAGCGGACTAATGTCCTTCGGTTCCTCTTCGTTGCATTTTACGTAGTGAACTTCTCCAGATCATTGAGACCTTTCATGTCTGTAGTGAATGAAGTTCAAAAAAATGTCGTTGGTTGGGTTTTAGAGCGATCCGATACCTCCTTGAAACATTTTATCATTATTTCAGCTAATCGTCCCTAACAGACTGCGCCCTACGCACTCATTCTGATCTCAACTGAAGACGAGTAACGTGAATCCCACTAAATTAGGCAGAGTTTATTTAGCAGATTACTATCACCATGGCATTAAAGGCATTTTCAAAAGAATTTGGAAATATTCTTGAGGCATAAATTATTAGGATTCTAGCGACAGACTGTTAATCTTACTGAATGAAGAAAAAACAATATGTCTATGTACGTGAACTGATGGACCTGCGCGGCCTGCATACTAATATTTCGTATAACTCGAAATAATGAAGATTACCGTTTCATGTAAGAGTTCAAATCTTTCAGGTTATTCTTCAGTCTCGTGACTGCAACGCTCTGTCTATGAGCGTCATGGCGTTCGTCACCATGATCTACCCACTGGAGTACATGTTTCCTGTCATTCCTTTGCTCCCCACTTGCATGAGTTGCGCTGAACAGGTAATTCTATAAATTAAAAGTTCATAGTGGAAATCAGAATATCAAGAGCAGGGTTGTCCAACCTGCGGCCCATAAACTTTAAAGTAGGTTGTACACCTTCTACACTTGGTAGTTACTATATCCTCATCATACCCTTATCCCGCCTGTGCCAGGGTCGGGTCTGCGGGTTCTAGCCGTCCACTCCGTCTATCTCTCCCCCAGTTCCCCGTCCACTCCTCACACCCTTACGAACAACCTGTTCCCACATCTGCTTTGGTCTCCCCCTGCCCCTGGTGCTACCGACGACCTGCATTCCTGGAATTAACCTAACGTGCTCCTCTTCCCCTCTTCGAATGGCATGTCCATACCACCTCAGCCTATTCTCCCTCATTTTTTCGGCGATGTCCACCACCCCAGGCTACCTCTAATATGCTTATTCCTAATTCTGTCAGCTCTCGACACGCCACACATGTGCCACAGCATTCGTATCTCGGCTACTCGTACTCTATTTACGTAGCTCTTTCTCACTGCCCAGCACTCTGATCCATATAGCATTGCTGGTCTAACCACTGCCTTGTAGAACTTCCCTTTCAACTAGATTTGGATCCTCCTATCACACAGGACTCCGCTTGCATGTCTCCACTTCAGTAACTCCCTCGCCCATTGATTCTGCGGGTCACCTGCTTTATTTGTGCAATAATTTTTTTGCGGAACACTTGAGGTGGTTTCACGGAACACCCTTTGAGAACCACTGCTCTAGGTAACACCCTGACGTTACCTTCCCCCGTTTTGGTTTTCACTACCTGCGGCCCGCAATCTGTTCTTGGAGCGGCCAAGTGGCCCAAAATACCCGAAAGGTTGGACAATCCTGGTCTAGAGCATTACTTTATTTCTGGGAATGGGCATCATTGTCTTCCATAGCTCCTGCTCGCCCCAACGCCATTCATTATTGGAGTGCCTGCCACCTTTTTCATGTACAAGAAGCATTTCCGAATTCCAGATGATATTTGGCTAGTGGACTTGGATTCAAACAAGGTAACATAGGAAGGGTTTTTGACTACCTTCGTCACACTTCAGTGAAATGCCTTTATCTTGCGTATTGTTTGTTTAGATGTCGTGTGCGTCAGGTGAGGATCTACCTCAATTGCCCGAGCCTGAGAGCACCGTTCTGAAGAACCACCTGAAACAAGCATTGGCCAGCATGAGCATGAGCCCTCAGCCAATTCGAAATTTAGATCAGATCGCCCCTGAAGGGGTACGGACTACAAGGCTAGAGCCGGATGAACCCACCTCAACGGCTACTGGATTCAATCCATTTATTTATGGAAACGATGTGGATTCTGTAGATGTGGCTACAAGAGTGGCCATGGTGCGATTCTTTAATTCACCTAATCTCTTGGCCGACTTTTCTGAACACACTCGCACTCTTCGTCTTTATCCGCGTCCTGTGGTGGCCTTTCAAACTAACAGCTTCTTAAGATCCAGACCAAGAGCAACGCCTTTCCTCACACGTTTTGCTCATGCCCAAGCTGTGGAATTCTTTGCTGAGTGGTCCCTAAGCCCGTCCAACGTGGCATTCTTGAGGGTGCATACAGGAGTATTTGATCCAACATTAGTTGGTGACAAGCCAAAGTGGTACAGTCACCAACTAGAGCCAATAACATTTCAGGTATGGGATGATACATCAGGGCTTGGTAATGCCCTAGGAACTACACGTCCACAAGAAGTCCAGCAGACTGGTAAATAAAAACTGGTTTTCTGCTTTTGTACGAATGTACAACTGTTGGATTTAATATTGAACGTGTTTTTACCATTGTTCTTCCAGATGAAAGTGGAAGCGACAGTGAGGGTGCAGACAGTACAAGCTCCTCCTATTCGTCTCTGAGTGATTTTGTATCTGACATGGTCAACAGTGACATAGCCGGAGACCCACAAGGTATGTCGAAATCTGTGGGTGGTGCGATTATTTTTCCAGCAACTCCTTAAATGGGGTTTGGTATCTTCTTCTTTGCGTCTCTTCAGTGCCCACATCCAAAGATCAGTTATTTCTTGGTGTTGATCACCGGTCAGTATATCGACCACCTTCAAGTCTTCAACTCCCAAGTTCGATGGCGCCAGCGCAAGAGGGGTTGCCATCAGGTTCACCAGGCTCGAATTCCGACTCTAGTTCAGATTCATCTAGTTCCTCTTCGTCGTCAAATAATGGCGATTTGTCTAGTCCAGAGGCGGAACCACTCTCTGTTGGAGTCATGGAGCCAGCATTGAGTAGTGTTGGAGCACCATCAGGCATTGTAAGTGTATACCTTCTAATCTACCTGAACACATCCTTTGAAGAGTTAATCGCTACTCTGTCTTATTCAGGGGCGGATCCAGGGGGAGAACAATGCAGCAATTGCTTCCCCCCTCAGCGCTTCAATGGGGCGCATTTTTTAACTGATGCACAATTCAACTTTCCCATTTCTATGCTGCCAGTATAATCTGCAGTTGGGGGCAGTAGAGGCCCTATTGTAAGCGGGAGCAGCCTCCTAAGGGTGCTTGCCTTACTCCCCAACCCATTAGTGTAACATAGAGAAATTTATACTAATGGATTCTGAATATTTAAAAATATTTTGGGCGCACTTTTTTGAATTGCTCCCCTCTGATCCGCCCCTGGTCTTGTTGACCATTGTCTTTACATGTATCTGCGCTTAAAAATATGTTGGACAATAATGCTGGGAGGGAAATTTAGAGAGTAGAACTAGGTTGGCAGTAACCTTTAGGCGACGTAAATACTTTTTTCGAATGTTAAGATTGTCCACGTGGAAATCAGAGATACTCTATGGCTAAAATGATTTGTTCTTATGAGATTAAATGTTCTAAAGTTCAAATTATCTGTTTTAGCCGGAGAGGCTTCTGCATCCAACAACAGTGTTTCCGGAAATGCCCAGTCCAGAGACTGACGTGGTTGCATTGGCAAAGGCTTTCGCGTCTCGAGTGGCAGCCATGAATTCCGCAGCTGCACCGTTACAAACACATAGTTTGCCTGGAGAATTATCGCCTGATCATGACAAGAAGCATAAGGCTCTTCATCAAGATTCAACTTCACATTCCTCACCAGCACCAAGCCGTCAAGCGAGTATATCCAGCATATTAGGTATCTTGTATACTCTTTACCATGTGAAATTAATTGTTTCAGATGGGGTAGACAGGGATCACGTCAATTTGGCGCACGTCAATTTGGCGTAGTCAATTTGGCGTACATACAAGTTTGGCGTACGACAATTTGGCGTACATACCGATCTCTTGGATGCACACATTTGTTCAAAATTGCAACTGTCATAACCAGTGGCAGATCCAGGATTTTCGTCGGGGGGGGGTTGAGCTAAACCTCACATATTATGTAAATAAGTTTATATGTGCATGGGAGGGGTTGCAACCCCAAAAACCCCATCCTAGATCCGCACATGGTCATAACAGTCATTGCAACGGTCCCGTATAACACAGTTGGGTTTGTTTGTGTTTTAGGGCCCATCGACTTCAAAGGTCATTAGGGCCCTATAACAGTGATGGTAGGCATTCATTGTTCTATTACCCTGCAATGACTGTTGTTATGACCGTTGGAATTTTGAACAAATTTGGGCACCCAAGAGATCGGTATGTACGCCAAATTGTCATACGCCAAATTTGTATGTACGCCAAATTGACTACGCCAAATTGCCATACGCCAAATTGTCATGCGCCAAATTGACGTAGACCCGGGTAGACAGTAGGAGTGTGATTGATAACTTAGTCGGAGATTTTTTAAAGCGTTTACGAGAGAATAAGCTTTCATTCTTACTTTAGATGTATGCTATTGTCATTAACCTACTCTGATCAATAATTAATTCCATTTAATTTTGAATAGAAGTACGATGTTTCAAGAGAAAGTTTTAGATTTATTCGGAAGTTTTTTTTTTTTTATTCAGGCCGAGCCAGTAGCTTTGGAAGCCAAGGGGGACCCACGCGTCAATCGAGCACAGCCTCACTGATGGACCATAGCGGTCGTCAGGGAAGCCACTCTTCTCTTCTAGAACAAGTATGCGGTATAAATGAAACATAATTATTTTCATTTGATATTGTTGCGCATATTTAATTTTAAACTGTTTTACTAGGTAGCTCGTGAAGCAAAAGTGGTCAGCAAACAAGCTATGGAGGCTGGAAAATCTGCTGTGGAAGCTGGCAAAAGTGCTCTTGGTGAGGCTAGCAAGGCAACTCGTGAGGCGAGACGAAAGGGATTACTGAAGGTATGAAGGCTAATGTATTCTTAATAGGAATTATGTCACCCATCTCTAAGTCCGACTAGTTAGGGTCTTTACGAAATAGAACTAAATATAACAATAATGAGCGAGCTTCGCGCATACTGTATTTAATTTTAATGACTGTTTAATCTGTTCGCTGTTTACAGGCTTTGGGAGACTCCAAAGAATCCGAACAAGGTCTGGCAACATCGACGGCCACGAACCTTCTATCAACACTTAGTAGTGAACTTAATGGTTATGCTGCTCAGACGACTTCTATGATATCGGAGCTTTTTGGTATTATATACAACAGCAGATCTCATTGTTACATGTCATTGTATTAATTCAAGTGTTGTACAAATCTTACAGGATCAAGAAGTAGTGTTGGAAGTAGTAGCAGTACAACGAGTGTAGGATCATCCAACAAAGCGAAGGGTCGGAGCCAACCTTTTGGACCATTTCCTAAGGGTATGATCGCTTCGTTTTTGCTTACTGTATAGCATTTTATTTCTTTGAAACTTTCCATACAGTCATCTAGATAAGTCGCTTTTCTTTTTAAAGGCAAACGAGGTCTTGTAGAGAAGTCGTCCCTTATTCGCCACACAAGCCACAGGCCATCAAAAACCTCCGATACTGACCGCCTGCAACCAGCAGACGTGCGAAGTGGAACACCAAATGCGTGAGTGTGGCTTGTAGCGCCATTATGAGTTTGCTTGAAACGAATCTTCCTTTTATTAGTGACATTTTAGTGGTGGTTTTGACTCTTAACAGGCAAACGTCGCCTTCAAGATCTCGTGCAACTTGTGCTGAAAACCAACAGTTCTTGAAAGAGGTTGTTAGCAGTGTACTAGAAGGTGAAGGTGTAGGATGGCTCAAGCTAAATAGAGTACGGAAGTTGATGGAGGACGAAAGTTATCGAACGTTTGTGGTGACGAGGCTCAATCGCACTTTGGAACATAAGATTGGACCAGACGACCACATAGACGATGTGGTATGTTCTGTTTACGGTCTTGAAGTTGCAGTCAATAATTCCGTGATTGCTTCTACTTCTAATCTCTATTTTAGTGCTTGAGTCGACCCGTCTGGAAAGGAATGCTGAAGTTACTGCTTTGTGTGGTTCAAGGACTAGAGCACACGTATGCTAATTTTGGTTTGGGTGGATCAGCGTCAGCATATCACGTTTTAGAGATCGCTCATACACATTATTGGTCGAAGGAACTCTCTGATAATGGAAGAGTTGACACAGGAGCTGCAGCCTCAGGCACTGGTACTCTTTCACAGTCAAGTAGCCCATTTGGAAGTGGCGAGAACCTTTATAGGCATTTACACGAACCCTCTACTAAATTGGATGCTCGAAGCCTAACTGATGACCACGTCATGGGTAATTGCTTTGCAGAACGTCTTAACTATATCATTATAATTTTGTATCATCAACTTTAGCTCGCAAGGTAGTAAATAAAACATAATTTCTTCAAGGCTCTGAAAGGAGTAGTTGCCCTAGCAGTCCTAGCTGTGGGGAGCCACACCGCAGTATGGAGTACCTTCAAGTGAGTGAGCCAGCATCTAAGAACAGTAGTAGGCGTAGCAGTCGAGAACACGGTAGGGGTTGTGTGTAGTAGCGATCTTCCTCCGTTAATTTCTTTTACAAGATTTTACATCACCGAATATTTGGGTTTAAGGTTTAGATAGACCTTTCAGTCCAGATGACCAAGCTACATCGTCTTGTGGCATGGCGAGTGGTCACGGACTTAATCCTCCTGCTGCAGATGCTTCCTGTGACATGTTCTTGGACATTCTCAATGCCAAGCGGCAGCTGTTGTTGGTTAAATTAACTAGCATGGAGTCGGAAGTTTCAGAAAGTGCAGTTCCCAGTTGTAATGCCAGTGATGCAGGCAGTATGATCACCAATCCAGCCTTTCAGAGGTCTCGTATCAGTCATCAGTCTTTTAGATCCACTGTTTCCGACAGCGAATTAGAAGCGGGAAATGTAAGTTAGGAAAATGTTCATACCATTCATAAAAAATGTATTTCTGTAACTTCAAGATATGTCAACATTGTTTGTTGTTGTGGCGGCTCTGACTTAGTTTCCAAGAACTCAAAAGAGAACTCCAAGTGTGTGGAGCAGTAAAAGTAGTCTCAGTATGGGCTTCCGATACCATGGAGGTAACATGATTAACACATCAGGTACTCCTAGTCCAGATACCGGGAGAACATACTTGTTCGAAGGCCTCGTTGGTAATTTTTATTGAATTTCTTTGCATTTTTTTCTAATAAAATAAAATTCTGTGAAAGTGCCTCATATTTTAGGAAAGGAGCGATCTTCTTTATGGGACCAGATGCAGTTTTGGGAGGACATGTTTCTTGATGCGGTGGCGCAAGAACGGGATGTCATCGGGATGGATCAGGGGCCTGGCGAAATGATGGAGAGGTAGCAATATTTATTTTATAAATGTAATGTAGTTCAGCCCTGAATTCTGAAATAACGTGGGATATTGGCTGTCCCAACCAGGTCTTTCACTTACCGTAATTATTCTAATAAACGGTGCGCCGTTTATTTTTTTTCAAAGGCCTTTTTTGTTGCGCCGTTTATTATTTTTTTCAATTTATAAATGGAAACTTTTTAGCCAGACAAGTTGATTGCATTAATTTTGATTTTTGCTGATGCCACCCTCGCATCTGAATTTATTGGCATAATGAAATTGAGAAAAATAATCAATGGTTCATTTAAAATTTAAATCCTTACCCTAGTTTCAGATAACTTTAGAGGTTTAGCCACAGGACGATTACTATCATTCTCAACTGCAGAAATTGCCAACAATTTAAATGCTAAAGAATACTTTCTCTTTGAAACTTTTCTTCCAACAATATCTGCACTAAAGTTTAGTTTACACGACTGTGACTTATTAGGAAGTTCAACCTATCATGTGAAAATACTGTGAATCGCATTGCGCCAGGGTCACCCACAGAACAGAGAGGAGGAAGAAAAACCCTGGGGTACACCATTACCTCTGTTCAGGCATGAGCCTGATTCCTTATTGCAGTATAGTTGTTGTGCAATAGGTCAGACACCAGGCAATATTAAAACTGACAAAGCATTCATTTACCTGCCAAAATTTATATTTTGGTTGTAAAATGTGGTGTTGGAACAGTGTGGTAGGCCGGCATTCCCACACAGACAACCAGCCAATATTCCTGCGGGTTCCATACGCCTGGCTGGGGTGTTCCTAGTCATAGCATGTTCAATGGACCCACGGACCCAACCCTGACACAGGCTTGATAAGGGTGTGATGATGATGATACCAGTACCCCTGTGTAGGATTAAAGGGTTAATCACTAAAAAAATTCAAGTTAACTTGCATGATCACTTCCTGACAGTTTTGAAATAAACGGCGCGCCGTTTATTAATTTTTTCAGCTGAATGGTGCGCCGGTTATTGGAGGGCGCCGTTTATTAGTATAATTACGGTAAGCTGCAATTTCTTATTGTTGTACCTACTTGTACTACTTCCACAGGTACAATTCATTAGCCGAGATGGATAGAAAACGCTTAGAGCACGATGAGGATCGTCTATTGTCCACTATGCTGTATAACATGGTGGCCTTTATGGTGATGGTCAGTGTGTTGCGCATTGAAATAAAGCGGAAAATTCGTCGACTTCTTGGCAAGTCTCATATCGGTCTTGTATACAGTCAAGAAGTCAATGAATTGTTGGAGTCTATCAACAATTTGGTGAGTTATCAATACTGTCATCTCCCCCACACACTTACCTTGTTTTTTATTTGAATGTTATGACATTCTGTAATTTCCTAGCATGGTAATGATATTGATCTTCGACCTCTACCAAGTCGACAGATGCACCGTCAAACCTTTACAGTCCACTCTGGAACAAATTCTTCGGGAGATATGCTGTTCATGGAGGTTAATCCTGCAACGAGAGGGAACACCATCTTTAATTACAATGTAATCATGTGCCCTTATCACGTTTCAGGTGAGGGACGATGGGATAATTCTGCGAAGTGTTAATGGCGCTATCGTAGAAAGGTGGTGGTATGAGAGGCTTGTGAACATGACATATAGCCCGAAAAATAAGGTCCTTTGCTTGTGGAGGCGTAATGGTGGTCAAACCCAGTTGCACAAGTATTATACTAGAAAAGTGAGTAAGCCAATTTCACATTTTTCATGTTATGAAGGTTTTTATATCTGTTCCAATGTATTACAGTGCAAAGATTTGTATTATTGCATCAAGGATGCCATGGAGAGGGCAGCTGTCCGTGGTAATGGACCTCTTTCAGGTGAGTATAACTACTGCTTGATGGTTTGAAAATGCAATTGGGAACCAGTGACTAGATGACTGAAATTAGAAGAGTGAGGAGTGACTTGCAAATGTAGTCAGAGATACGGTTTCAGTTCCCAATCCCTTTCTGCGGGATAGTGGCTTTCACTATTTTTCAGGAACAGAACTGGGAGGTGAATTTCCAGTCCAAGATATGAGGACCGGAGAAGGTGGGCTGCTCCAAGTGTGTATGGAAGGTGTTGGATTACTGTTTGCTAACAGTAAGGTAAGACGATTTTTGCCCTTAACCTTATTATTAGATGTTATTATGGGTGTAATGATGCAAGTGACGAAGATTAGACATAGAATAGATAGAACCCTTCAGTTTCTGCTCTCGTTGAGTTTCCTTTTTTTCACTACAGTTTTTGCCACGTTTTATCAGAATTATCCTCAAGCTGTATGTCCACTGACATTCCAAATGACGTTTCTAAACCCAGCTCTCCACCAACACTGTAAAATGTTTGGAATCCTTCGTGAATGCAAAATAATTGCTTGAAACCCAGAAAATATGCCAGCATTTCAACTGCAGTGTGAATTTCGAGAGAACTACAGTATAAATTTGCAATGTTATCTTCACGCCACACGATGAAGAACTAAACCAAATGCTCGCAAATCAAAAATGGTTCTCGAACTTTTGTTTGTTTGTGTGAAGGTATTTGGAGAGCTTTTCCTTCTTTGGCTGATATCCGGTTTAAAGAGGCTGGTAATTTTATAAGATGACTTATTTCTGCGTTAGGCTGCACTGATGTGGGCATTCCATTCTATGGTTTAACAATCAGCGCATTATTACATTGCCTGTTGGCTAACATGCAAAACACTTGCATCTTTGCATTTCACTGGAATTCTTGTTGGTGGTTGAGGTAAAGGTGATTCAAGAAGTGATGGGGTTTTTAGGGTACACTTGGGCATACACACTTTAGCAACAGACAGGGGCAGTGCTTATCTGTTTATTGTGGGCTTGATGGCGAAGAATTAACCAAGTGCCTTTGACACTTGATGAGTTTTGGCATGCCTTTTGAGTAGGTTGTTGAGTTTTCTCTGTGGTCAGATAGAAACCTAAATTGCACGTTCACTCAATTAAGAACTAATCGCCACGATATTGTATATAATGTCACATGCCCGAACGAACCCTGAACGTCAGAATCGAGTACAGTGATAGTGCCTGGCAATTACCCTTCAACGGGTTGGAAGCGAAGCAGAACAAATGTTTCACGCCACTTAGAGTAGGTCACCGGACAAATGGGTCCCGGAATCGCATTATGAATAATATACATTTCTCTTTCCGTCCCTGTTGCATGACCTGAAAGTCCCGGGACCTATTTGTCATTTACCGGGGTTGGAAGACATGAGGTGCGAGACTGCAGAAGACGTATCTTTATAAGTTTTAACGGGTATTTTAAACTGAATGTAAAATTTCGATATTAGCTCTAATTTGGTGGTTAATAAATTCCTCTACTTTTAAGATTTTCAGACACAGCCACTTTCATAAATTATCCTCTGCTCAATTTAATCCCGTTAATCAAGTTTTTCCTTAACAATCAGGACCACGACGGCAGAATAGATGTTACTCGAGTGCCTAAGGCTGATGGCTTGAAGCGTGCACTGCTATCCGAAGGTGTAGGTTGTTAACTTGGCTTGACAAAGGGCTTAGTTTGGATGCCGTGGAACCGACATTTTGGAGTAGATTAGCGAGAGGGACCATTCTATCAATGTTCACACGTCGTTATGTCGGACCTTAAAAGACACAACTGGGTATCACAAGTAAGACCACGGCAATTAGTTTAGCTATTGAGTTCCAGCCCAGAAAATCTTCGATGCTACTGAAAAACAATCTGGTTCCATGATTGCAAGTTCGATCCAAGCTAGTACAAGTGTTTATTTCTAGCGAGGCTATTTCCCCCATGCGCGCCTTCCAACGAATGAAATGTCAAGGTGTGACCACATGTCGTGTGTACAATGTCATCTGCGCGTAGAAGAACTCGGCAAATTCTCAGGTGCAGGAGCACGTCCTTTGGCGACGGTAGGAGAAATTCTTTTTTCTAGGAGGTTAGTTAGGAACAATGCCGGACTTAGATATTGAGAGGTCCTAGGCTATTTCAATTTTGAGGCCACTTTCAAGCCCTTTTGAGGCCCTTTTCTTAACTTTTGAAGCCCGCTAAATGTCGAGGCCCTAGGCTTCAGCCTAATTAGCCTAATTGTAAATCCAGCACTGGTTAGGAACGACTACGTGCATATGAAGGGTACTGTGGACTTTTGCGCTGGTTTCATTTCTTATTTGGCAATGTGCTTACCACCCACATGAACCCTCCCAATTATCAAAAATCATCTGTACATAAAAGAAATCCTCCCTTAGAGAAAAATATGTTTCCGTGGAGTGAAGAAATTGACTTGCTGGCCTTCTTAATGTTCCAGCCGTAGTCAGTGGCACCTTGAAGGACTTCATTCAACTTCCGTTCAGTTACTGTACATTGGTGAATATTACTTAAATGCTTGCGAGCAATACCACAGAAACAGAATGGCTTCGAAATCCATGACTAGTTCTAATGCTCGTCACCTAATCATTGTGTTCAGTGAGGTGTTTCACTCCATTCATTGTCACATTCTTTGTGATTGTGGTGCAGTGAGTCATCACACTAATGAATTATGTTTCGTATATTTTTGGCTTTGCGGTTTTTATTTTATTTATTCGTTTGGTTTTTTATTTAAGTGGTGTATTTAACCCTCCTGACCCACATTTACCCAATTTTGTCTATATCTATATATCTATTCGTAACTTTTTGTATTTGCCTGTATATAAATATAAATGTTTATCTTGGCAGGACCTTCTCAAAACTTCTCCTCTGCTTGCCCAATTGCATTTTCACTTCCGCTTTTCAATATTTTTTTATATATATATATATTTCTATATATATTTTTTTATTAAATATCTCTGTATATACATATTTATTATTCATATGAAGTTTCTAAGTATTTTGTGGATTATCCTTATAAATCAACGGCAAATTGTCGGTAGTTGTTTTTTTTTCTGGAAGAAAATACCAGATTATATGGTCTCGTTTGGATTTTGGGGTGCGGTGACCGTTGACCTTGGTCTCTTATTTCTCTCCCTGTTCTTTCTAATGCCTCGACCCTCCTATCTCTTTCTACCTTTCTTTTAATTGATCGAATGACAAATCCTACCAGTTAACCTATTAAATACGGAGGCTCAACATGTTAAGACGTAGCTTCCTTAGGCCTCCTTCTTACCCCTTTCCTCTCCAAAAAATGACCAGAGCCGTAGCAAGTTAGAATATAGTTCCGACACCCTCTCGAGATACATTTCAAACTGTGGTGTACGGTAAGTGACAAAAGGCTTTATCTCTTTTTCACTCTTGCAACTGCAAGGATGTGTGCAGTCGGTCAGGCCTTAGGGTCCCAGTTCAGAAATATCAATCTTGTTACGGCTCTTTTGTTTTTATTACTAATACCGCCTTTATTTTTTAAGTGTGAGCTATAAAAGAAAGGCGATGGGTGAGGGGAGGGATCTCTTTTGTTCTTATTCGTTTTAAATTTTGATTGCATTTGTTCTCAGAATTCTCCATGCATGCAACGCTTTGATTTCCTACCCAAAGTTGCCCTTTCCATCAGTCTCGGCCCTCTGCCCAATGCCCACTTCGTTGTGTCATTTTTCTTTTTCCTGTCCAGGTAAATTTGGATCGGTTTCTTTGCAGTATACTACCTCGCTCATTTTTGCCCTTCTCGCAAGTCTCTTGTTTGACCTGATTATTGTCAAGTCACCCACTACTCCAAAGCGCACAGAAGTGCAGGTTGGCCTTCTATGCTCATCTCTGTTCATCTGTGCTAATTTTCTTCCCCCTCACGCCTTTCCGTTGATGTTTCCAAATTCTTTATTACCTCCTTCCACCCTCTCCTATCCAATCCCATAAGCCACTTTTCATATCTTATTTTTTTACTGCAAGCTAAAGGAACTTTTGAGATGGTCCTCTTTATCTCTTTGTCTCTCTTTTCGACGTCCTCCTTATCTGGAGTGAGTCTGCTACTCCTGTGCTACTCCTTTTGACCCTTCGCTTTTTCCCCCTCACCCACTCCCCTCTTAACTGCTACTCGTCAGCAAATTGATCTTACCGTCGTGCAGTTACAGATAATTGATATATGATTTTGCCTTTCTTGATATCATTTGTGTGGTTTCGTTTATGTTTCTCGATATTTATCTCGGTGGTGGGAAAGGGAGAGGATGTGTGATGAGTGTGTTGCTCTACACGTGGTAATGTATCTTTGATTTCTCAAAGTGTCGTTAATTTTAAACTGTGCGCAGCCATCGTCGACTAGTCACTAGTCAATAGACGTAATATGAACAATTCTGTAATATAAATATTATGGTTAACCCCTTGTTTTTTTTCTTTCTTTCTCTTCTCTTTTTCCTACCTCTTTCTCATTCTCTATCTCTACTCTCTTGTTCTTAATCCTTCTTCTTTTCCTGGATTCTGTTCCATCCATGTCTGCCTGACAATCTCGTTTCACCAGGACTTCGAGGTACTTGAAAACTTTTTATCGTCTCTCAAACCACTTCTTTTCAATTCACGTTGAAGGTTTAGAGGGTGGGTGTCTCTTTTTTGTTTTCTTTGGCAGGGCCGTAACGGGGGTATGAAGCGCCTGTGGCAAATGTCTAACTTGCACCTCCCCGTAACCCAATAATGACAAAAACCTTAAAAATTTTGTGCCCCAAACCCAGTTGCGCCCGTGGTGGCCGCCTTCTTCGCCACACCCTCGTTACGGCACTGTTCTTTGGTTTCAGTTCTTTTATTCCCGCCCCATATGTGATCTCTACTCTTGCCCACAAGTTTATCCCCCCCTCTTAATCAATAGAAAAATCATACAGGATGCACCTCAGAACCGGACATACAATGCTAGGGACCGTTTCTTGACAAATATTCTATAGTACTCTGTGTAGTCTCTGACTTACCTCTGTCCTCCTCCTCCTCCGCCTCTACCCCACCCTTGTCTTTGATTTCCGTCTTATCCGGTCTCTTATAACGAGGTAAGAAAATTCTTCTCTGATTAAAACGAATTCGACAAGAAATGGGCCCTAGCACATACGTTGTTTGGTGTCACTTAGTTTAATTTCGTCTCAGTTCGTGCACACTTTTATTTTCATTTGGAATCGATCATTTTCATGTGTGTGTACTGCCATCAGTGTTTCTCCTTTTTTCTTAATTTTTGGTTGAGGATCACATGACGGGGACAAGGTCGGATTTTAAGAGTGTGTGTCAGCTAGGGATTGTGGTTTTCACCCCGTGTTCCTATCAAAATTGACTCTGAATCTTGTTGGTCACCTTTGACAGTAGTATGGGGGTTACCACTAGGGAATTGATTTTGGCAAGTAGGAGTGCCACCTGATGAAGAAAGTGTGACACTGCGAAAAAGCCAATGAATTGATTGATGCCACAGAGTTCCTGAGGCTGTCTCCGTCAAGGGGGAGGAAAGGCTGAGCTTGAAGCACTGAAACTTTCTCCACTCTTGTAGTGTTGTTTGCATTCAAACTGAGTTTACTCTGAAGATGATGTTATTAAAAGAAAATCTGATTTTATTTTTAATTTCCTTTACCTGTCACCACACTACCCTCACCCCCTTTCCCCCCACCCACGATTATCTTCTGTAGTAGTAATAGTAGTAATGGTAGTTGTATTTGTAGTTCTTGTTGCCGGATGTCGATCCCACGCATGATGTTAATCACATAAATGACCATATATCATTCTTCTGCTTGACCATCTCCAAAGTTTCGCACATGCTATCATAAGTTTTCTTCTTTCTCATTGCATTAGGTTTTGGTTGGTCGTTCAATTTGTTTTTCTTTTTTTTCCTTTTGTCCTTCTCTTCTCCGTCCTTCTCCTTTCCCCCACATCCTCTTTAAAACTCTGGTCACTGAACTGGACTGTGTTCGCCTCAACCCCCCCCCCCTCACAATTAAAACTCAACACCAAATGTATCACATTCCGCCATTACTGATTTCTTTTTTCCTCTCTCTCTGGTCTTCAAGGCTTCAAAATTTTCTGGATGCTCATGCCATTCCTTGTCTATTGTCCACTTGTGGTCCAGGGTCAAAATATTCAATTCTTGGTCCGACCTTGAGCCTGTCTAACTTAATTTCTCACTTTTTTTTTCTCTTTCCGTCTTGTTTTTCTGTCAGCTTCCTTGATGACCGTACTTGCAACTCTATCCCAAGTATGTGCACATAGTAGCTTACGTCTTTTTTTGAGTTCATCCTGATTCTTTGACACTCATTAGTGACTAGCACGCATGGTGATTATGATTATGCTAATCCTGGTGGCTGCATGAAGGCGCACGGGAATGGGCCACTCAATTCTTACAACCCCTCTGCAGTTGGACGTTTCAAATTTTTAAGTTAATGGTCCGAGTATCTGAGGCGCCGAAAGTTAGGAGGGAACGTCACCTAAAAACTAGGGCTTAATCTGATTCCATATTTATCGGAAGTTGACTAAGCAAGAGTCTGTTGAAGTGAACATGGTCTATTTCGTGTTGCAGTTTTTCGTTCGCTTGGACCATATCCGGAAGTGCTTTACACAGAAAGGAGGTATCTTTGTTCTGGAAGAATACAGTGAGTATCTGTTCTAGTAGACCAATTTTATGAAGCACTAGTTTATAAAGCCAGAAATGAACGAAAATCTTAATGGTTGTTCTTGCAGATCCCAAGACAAGGCATGTCATTCAGCGCCGCTACAAATCCAGCATGGAAAGTATCTTTCAGCATGTCAACTGCCAGTGGAGTACATTAGTTTTCTTATTCCATTGTTCTTTGTACTCGCAGGCTGATCAAATCTGTTACGCCGTGCTGTGCGTGTTTTCTTATGTGGCTGCCGGTACAGAGCAACGCAAATTGGAGGGAGCTCTAGAAGCCCAAAGGCATAAAGAGGGCTCTAGTGGGATGTCTCAGGTGTTGGGACGAAAATGAGCTCTGTGGATTCTTGTCACCATCGAGCCATCCATCTGGTCCTTCTCGTTTTCCTCTGTTTGTCAAAATGACTTCTTACACAAACTAGATCTCACGGAAGATACGAATGCGATAATGGCGGCAGTGATTTGATGTGCTGTAAGATGTGAAAACGTAATTTGTTAGTTGCGCAACAAGAGACATGCCGGCACACACACACACACTGGTCATGTTTTAGTTATTATTTAGTAGAATTTTAAATGAAAAGTGTTGTTGTGGCCTAGTACATGCCCAAACCTTGTTGAGTGTCGATGTTTCAATAAGGAGACAGCCCCACCACCTTCTGCTCCTTATTCAATATTATTTGGATGCACATGCGTCACTAGTTTTTATGCCATCGTCTCCCCTTCCATTCCTTCCCATCCACTTACATGATTTAGTTACGGAATTGGCACATTTTTCTTCCTAGATGTTCAGAATTCCGATCCTTTGGCCAAGACGTGAAGAATCTCTTTTCGAGGAGTATGCAATAATATCTGTCGCTTCCTAGTTTCTTTTTTGGGAGGGGGGGTCGCGACTGCCATGGTCTTTGGTGTACGCCTAGCGTTTATTACTGATGTCTTAAATGATGCCAAAATTTGGCGTTTGAAACAATAAATTTTAAATGCAGTTGACGTAGTTCCGTAAAGTGTGTCCCTGTATTTGTCTTGCAGCCATTTCGGCATAATGGCTTGAAGCTCACAGGAAGTGCAGCAGTGTGGCTTGTATATCCGTTGGAGTTCAGAAGTCTGTATAAGCAGCTTGAAGCTTACATTGTTGATGGAGCGGGCTATTGCGTTGGACACACACCATTTCTCGTCTGATCACTGAAGTTAAGCACCACAACTCAAGCTACTACTGACATGGGTTAGTGTAGTGTTTGTGCAGTCTCTGCATGAGGACTACGCAGTGGATGGAGCTCTAATGACCTTGTATTTGAAGGGCCCTAGAACACCAACGAACAAACGAAAATACTTTGTGGATAATACAATTAACAATTGAATACGGTTTACTTGATAATATAACACCATTTTCTATACTACTCAAGATTCGTTTCCTTCACTGGGAGGGGGAGTCCCCCCATACCTTGGATACCTGTCATCATACACACCATGATCAGGGGCGGATCGGGAGGGGGGCACTTCCATAAAGTGCGCCCAAATATTGAGAATCCCTTAATATAAATCTAGCGAGGAATTACAATAGGTCCTCCTACTTCCCCTCAGACAATGTTCTAACTTCAGTGGTTTAGCCAACTGCAGATTGTACTGGCAGTATAGAAATGGGAATAGCAAATGCAAAAATGCCTATCATTAGAAGCAAAGTTGAATCGTACATCAGTTGAAATATGCGCCCTATTGAGGCACTGAGGGGGTGCAACTGCTGCATTACCCCCCCCCCCCCCCCGATGGAATCAAAATCTCAGACTTGTGATAAGCGAATGTGCAGTTGAAGACATGCTAAAATGACTGCTATTTCTGCTATTTATCCCCTCCTACAGATTGAGGTTTTATAGGTTCCTAGGAGAGAATGTAGCAAGCTACTGTATAAAGCCTACTTCAGTGATGAGTTGGTACAATCGTGTAGGAAATTGAAATGAGACGAGGTATCGGTCTGCCAAAACAGACATGGGAGCCAGGCACACAGACGACTGGTGCTGTGGATCTGGTTGGTTTGTTGTTTGTTGGGGTTTAAGGTCCCGTCAACTACGAGGTCATTAGAGACCCCTCCACTGTATAGTTCTAATGCATATACTGCACAGACACTACACTAATGCGACGATTATTGGGTATTAGCAGTACCCAGCTTTCCCGAGCGACCACCCATGTCAGTACTAACTGGGCTTGCGTTGCTTAGTGTCCAACGCAACTCGCCGCTCCCTAATCTGGTTGGTAATGAGAAGGAATGAACAAACTACTTGTAGACCCCCGACCCTGTTATAGGCGGGATAGCAATATTCTGATTATCATGACATTGGGTTTAAATTTGAAAACGTTTTTTTTTCTTCCAGCGGTTTTCCATTCCCCAATAATTCCACACCACTCTGCCTCTCCAAAAATTATCAAAACCCACTTATGTATCTCGTAGCTTCTGACAAAGATGGGCGGCTTTCCCACCTTTAAAGCCATAGTCCCATGAGGGGTGTGTATATCATTTATAAATGAAAGGATTATCATTTGCAGATTCTACTCCTGAAACTACTGCTTTATTTAATTTATGGTTTATAGGTGTTGGTATTTTATGTAACAAAAGCAACTCTGACTCTACAGTTTTGAAAGAGGCTATTCCATTATACTAATCAATTCTGACCATTGGTTAGGCTATTTGCTTGTTTGCTCTCTTGAATGCAAGTGGCATTAGGCAAAAACCAAAAAATACTGTCATGATTGTAAGCCAGTGGGAGTAAAAAATGGCTCATTTAATGATCTTAAGTGACAATGGTCAAGACTACCTATCGTCATCTTTCTTTAAAATGCACATAACTTCAAAAATCAAATTTTACTGGAGAGAAGAAAAACTACTTATAACTGATACTGTTATCGGTAGGTAGGAATAATAAAATTGCCCTGCAGAGGGGCAGAGGTTGCTGACAGACTTAAAAGGTCTGCAAATTCATATTCCTGAGATTGTTTCACCTAATTTCTTAATTACCATATTATCTCAAATATAATACGCAATTTTTTCCCCAAAAATTGGATGCAAAGTCTGGGTACGTATTATACTTAGAAGTAAAAATTTCAGCCATTGCCAGAAGAACCCTAAGCACACGTAAAGAATACTGGATCATTTATCAAAAGCAAAAAAAAAGAGACGTTTGCTTATTAACCTCATTTAACTTCTATTAGGCGCTCATTCTATAAATATAATATTTAACTTCCTACACTTTATTTACCTTCATACCATAGATATGTTAATACAACCATACTACTAAAAACTTAACAAGTCCTGTAATAAAAATGAGGATGTCCTGTTATGTCGAACAATACCGATATATTAAAGCCCTAAAAATTCTTCAGAATCGTCATCTGAAATAACTAGGAACTGGCAAACTTAGCCCTCATATTATACATGAGTATTGAGATTTACGTTAACATAAATCTTGAAACTTGGGATGCGTAATATGCACCAGTGCATATTATACTCAAGATAATATGGTAATATAAAAAACCAAGGAAAATGGGACTTACGTGGTTTTTAAAGAAAGGTGACGATAATTATTAATCTTGTTGCTGCAATCCTGGAACATGTTCAATGAGACTTGTAACTTTAAAACTGATTTAATGCAATTACAATCTTTAATTGATCAAGATTCTGGATCTTTGTAGAACGGCAGCCAACGGTCACTCAGCATCTTTGCATCATGTAGTGGCCATAACTGTAAAAACGACAGCTTTATTCTCTAAAGACGTGAAAATGTTATGGTGAAAAGCCGTGGATAACTTGGATATTACCTTACAGATGACTCTACCTCTGACCAACGCTTGTGGAACTGGGCCGTATGTCCAACTGTCTAAAGAGTTAGTTTGGTTATCACCAGCCAACCACAGGTGGCCCTTGGGGATCTAAGAAAAACACATTAAGATTATATTTGTGCAGAGCACAGGAGTCTTTAATCTCGTGTGGATGTATATGCATTGATAAAGGGAGACCATTCTGATCCTAGCTGTCCAGTTAGAAATCAAAAAGTGACTGTATTGCATCTATAGACACATGGGTCAAGATTGACAGCTACATATGTCCGAATTATTCGCTACACACCGGTAGTAATTGAATAACAGATTTCAACAAGTCAGAGTTGTCTGCACATGGCGGTTCTGGTACTATTCAGCTTTTCCCCCAAGTGGAGTCCAGTGGGTCAGGTTGCGTGACCTCTATAAAATTCTTACCAAGCTTTTAAGATTATTACCGTTTGATTGTTAATGTATTCTCCAGGAAGTGAAATGATTCGTTTGCACACGAAGTTCTGCGGTTCCACCGGTGATCTAGCGATAACTATGTCGCCTCTGAAATCAGAATGTATGATTCTGGAAAACACAAAATGATAATTCTTCTTCGCCATGCATCATTTTCACCTTTTGAAGTGATGATATGCTGCACTGAGATGCTCTGTGAGCAGAACATCACCAGAATTAATCGCTGGTGCCATGGATAAACCAGAACACTAAGATAAACAAAATCAAACTCTGATAATTTGGTAAAATTATTCCACTCTTCACTATTACAGGGATATAGTGTAATACTTACAACCACAACGTCGGCAACATATTCCAAAAAACAGTGTGCAATGCAACCGACCTGAACTCCAGTAATGATTATTCGAGCAAGTTTACGAACAAATCGACTCTTTGTCATGGCAGCGAAGAACTAAAATTTCTGCTAAGTATACAATGTTCGTAAAAATGCGCTTAATAAAACTCAATCTTGAAGCAATTAAAACTTTGAAACTAAAACTCCTCCGAGAATGCATTTTGTCGGCATAATGGCGTCATAGTTTCGATGCAGACGATTCCGCGATTAAAGAAAGCGCTTCAGCTATCAGAAAAGTTCTTTTCTCTTAGGTCACTAACCGATTTCTTTAGGAATATAAAAATATCGCATCACGTGATAGGTAGTGTGAGATTCCTTGAGGTACGGATTGACGCTATGAGTGATGATTGGCCGTTTCGAATGATAGTTGTGGTGAGTTGGAAGTTTTGAAGTAGTCTTGAATTTCATTCTACAATGCTTGAGTTCGTCGACTTTTTTTATTAAGCTATTAAAAAGAAAGTGATTGTAATCAACCTATTAATTCCCGTGGCATTAGAATCGGTAAGTCTTCGTTAATTTTGATTTGTTTCTCCTGCAATAGTTACCGTGATAGGAATATGGCATTTTTTTGTCCTTTAGCAGACGCCTACTTTAAAGATTTTTCAATCTTTGTAATACTAAACAGTGATTAATTAAACTCATTTCTACACGTGGTTTTTTATATTATTTACAATTTTTCCGAAAATTTTACTGGTAACAAATGTATTACAAATTCATTTTACTATTTTGATTCTATACACAAATCCGTACGCCCGGTAGGATTTCTTACTGGACGTAGTTGACATTATTTCCGTCGGGAGCGCCCCCTCCCTTTGAGTCTCAATGCCACCCTCTTGTCAAGAATTTCGAACGTTGACCTATCTGTCCCAAACAGAACTCAGTCGAGTTAAGTGTTAAAGGGTATGGTGCGAAATCGCTTTGAACTGCAAATACTGTATTTCTTTGAACCCCTAGATTACAAACCTTTAGTCTATTGGAAAAACACATTTTTTAAAAATATAAGAAGTTGCATTTCTTTTAATTTTTTGACCCTGGATTTCCACATACATTCCTAAAATCACCCATGCTACATGCCAAACTGTTTGGCATATGAACCCTATTAACCCTTTGTACTTTTTTTAGGGTTGTGTTAGTCCATTGGACTAATGTTTTGTAACTACATAGGCAAGGCATATTTTGACTAAAATATCCTCCAAAAAATTGTGATGATAAACTAAAATATGCAGTTTGTAACACATGGTTTATTATAATATTTCTGAAAATTTCAAGTATTTTGAATAAACTATTAAGTAAAAAAAAACTAAAAATTAGAAACCAAAAACGTATAGGCAGAAGTATTGTATGCTACTTTGTTATACATTTGTTTTGTCACAAATTATAAATTGAATACTTTGTTTAAAAGTAGACAGCTTTAATCACGTTGTGCAGTCGTCTAGGCATGGATTCACAAGGATTTTTTTTGCACGATTTCAAGGCAGTACCACATTTAAATGGAAAAGTGGCATCAATTTTCCATATGGCCAAGTGTTAAGCCATACCTTCCTCGACTTAGAAAATAAATATTTTACTGTTACCTGCATCCACCATTTTACAGTAATCCTGTAAAGCCAAACAAAAAAAACCCATTCGTCCTCTAAAACAACCCGTCTCCAAAGTATTTCAAAATTTGAAAGAATGTGGGAAAATGAGTTTACAATAAGCCCATATGAATATGAATATGTAATCCTTTGTGACGGATACCTTGCTGGCGAGATCTTTTCATGCTAGACCCATATGCCCAGATCTCCACCAGCACCTCAGCAACACCTTTGCCTTTCGCACCCATTCCAGCCGCTCCACCCCAGAGCCCACCACCCCCAGAACCTCTTCCAATGTGGGGGTTCCCCAACCCCTTCTGCAGTGATCCAGTACTGGGCAGACCAGTATCACATGCCTGACGTCCTCCACCTGATCCCTGCACAATCCACAGCCCTCCTCTCCACCTGTGATCTTTGCCATCCTCTGTTTCGTCTCCAGTGACCCAGCTCTTGCCCGAAACAGAAGTGAGCTCTCCCACGTATTGTCGTAGATTACCTCCCTCTCTATGTTAAGCTTGTTCCCATACACCCTCAGCGTTTTCTTTTCAGCCCTTCCCTCCATACTCTGTCGCCACTGCCCTAACCCCCATTCCTTCACTTTGTCCTGTACAAGTCTTTGCAGCGTTACTGCCCCCTCCTTGCCCTCCCTGGGGTGCAGTGTTATGCCTATCTTCTTTGACATCCTGTTTACCCTCCTCTCCCAGTTGGTAGATACCCTCATGTTGTTTACCCATGCATTTACCTGCCATACTGGATCTTTCAGATTGCTTTCAGGTATCCCCTATCATTTGTAAGTTTAACCCCCAAGTATGCAACCTCTGACACTACCTCTATCTCCCTCTCCCCAAGCTTGATTGGTACCTGATTGCTAGGCAGCACATTATCCTCTCCTATGATCATCAGCTATGTTTTGTCCTGACCAAACTCTAACTGAAAATCCCTACTGTACTGTTCACAGATATCCAGTTCTTCCTGGAGTTCTCCCTCTGTCTCTGTCAGCAGCACTATATCATCACATTGGAAGATGGCAGGCAACTTGATACCATCCCCCAGAGAAAACCCCAGCCCTCTATCTTGGAGCCTAATCCCCAGTTCATTGATGTACACTAGGAAACCATGCAGCAAGTTTTTCAAAACTCAACCTGGTATTTATAAAAATTGTATTTTAAAAGTGTATACCTCAAAAAATTCTGCCAATAAAGTTCTACATTGGCCACTTAAGCAAGATATTATGCAAGGATGAAAATGAGCCACTTCCCCAGACATCATTAAAATTTTTAGACTTTAGAGGAGATGGTCGTTTTATCAGTAAGTCCAGCATCCCTATGGAATTTGTTCCTGCAGAGAACATTTTCAATGGTCCACTTCCAATGAACTTGAAGCTTGATGTGTGGTTGCAATTGAACCTAATGTGTACAAGGAGATCTTTAGTATCTGGGTGTTATGGCACATGCACATTGGGTCTCTAATGACCTTGTAGTTGACGGGACCTTAAACACCAACAAACAAACACATGCACATTAATGCAATCTTGATGTTGTGTGAATAAATTTTTGGTTTAAGCTCAAAGTTCTCTTGAAAACCAGTAGTAGGCATTTCAAGATTCATGTCAATTAATAAACTTTAAAAAAAACTAACTTTGAGACATGGGGTTTTTTAAGGACCATGGGTTTTTAAAGTTTCACCTTTTTGAAAAATACTAAAAAATGAATGACCAATGAAAAGATGAAAGTACTGATATATCTGCACAAAACTTTGGTAAATGGACACTACAGAAAGATATGGGGCTAAAAGTGAAAATGGTTTTTTTTAAAGAGTCCATGACTATACATAAAAAACCCACCATCTAACTTGTCTCCTTATTGCATAAAATGTGGCGCTGTTTTGTATGTAGTGTAAGCTATATGTGTATAGCTAAAATAAAGCAGCATTTAACCTGGAGTGACCAACATTACCAAAAAGAATTATTTTTTCATTTTTTGCATGATTTCAAGACAATACCTCATTTAAATGG
This sequence comes from Trigoniulus corallinus, assembly GCA_013389805.1. Lineage (NCBI taxonomy): Eukaryota > Metazoa > Arthropoda > Diplopoda > Spirobolida > Trigoniulidae > Trigoniulus > Trigoniulus corallinus. Next base: position 10,094,350 of record JAAFCE010009058.1, read on the forward strand.
AAAAGTGGCATCAATTTTCTGTGTGGTCAAGTGTTGGGCCATACATCTCTCCACATAGATAATAAATATTTTACTGTTACCCACAGCCACCATTTTATGGTAATCCTGTACAGCCAAACATAAAAAAACCCATATGTCGTCTGAAAAAATACCCATCTCTGAAGTATTTCAAAATTTGAAAGAATGGAGAATAAAGAGTTTGCAATAAGCCCATGCAGAATGTTTTTCAATACTCAACCTGGTATTTGAAAAATTGCGTTTTAACAGTGTGTACCTCAAACAAGTCTGCCGAGAAAGTTCTACATTGGCTGCATAAGCAAGGTATTTGCAAGGATGAAAATTCTAATTCTAATTTAATACACTGCAAGCAGCCTTTTTGGCCAATATGGCAGTGGAGAGACTAATTCTCAGTCCTACTTATGATAACATAATACTCCTAAAACCCTAAGCTATAATTCAGGAGCCTCCCCTAATACAATACTAGCTATTGTTGGATTTCCTTGGATGAAGCCCTCCACCCTATCCTCACCAAGGCTATTCCATTGTCGAATGACTCTTGGCAAAAATGACCAGTAGTATGAGTCTGTCTGTGCCCTAACCTCTTTCAATTTATATGGATGATCCTTTCTGCCTTTATACTCAGCTAGGGACACACTTCCAGCCAATGGTCCATTACATCCTAGCAGCAGCAGTCTTATAAAATGCCTAATGCTGTGAGATATTTGCCTCTGGCTTAATGTATCCCACCCTAGTTCCTTAATCATGGCAGATACATTCTCTGTGTGAGAAAACCTATTAAGTACTATTCTTGCTGCCCTCCTTTGGATCCTTTCAACCTCCCAAGATAAGTCCTGCCTGAAGGGGAACCAAATTGGACTGCCATACTCCAAAATTGGGTGTACCATAGAAATATATGCTGTTTCCTTTACCTCTTTTGTGCTATCTCTAAGGACCCTATTAATCAGACGGAGGAATTGACCAGCCCTCCCAATGACTTTACCAATGTGATTCTTCCAATTACCCTGACTATTTAAGACAATTTCCAGATGTTTATGGGTTACAACCCTATCAACCCTAACTCCACCTATATGATAATCAAAATCAAGTGGCTTTCTAGATCTGGATATTGTTAGGATCCTACACTTCTTCAGGTTTAATGGCAATTCCCATTTTACACACCAATTGTAAATCCTATCTAGATCCTGTTGTAATTGCACACAGGATGATAACCCATCATCTAATACCCGAGCAGCACATGTGTCATCTGCAAATGGTCCAAGGAAGGAATTAATATCAAGCCCCATGTCGTTCACATAGAGAATGCACAACAAAGGACCCAATACACTTCCCTGAGGGACCCCTGTCAGTTCACCAGGCGTCATTCACATTTTTAGACTTTAGAGTTCGTTGTTTTATCAGTAAGCCCAGTATCCCTATGGAATTTGGCCCAAGTGAAGAACATTTTCTATTGTCCAATTCCAATGAACTTGCTGCTTCAAATGCAATTTCGATTTAACCTAATGTGTACAAGGAAATCTAATCCATCTGGCCATTATGGCACATGTGCATTAATGTATTTGTAATATCTTGTGTCTAATGCAATCTTGATGTTGTATGAATATATTTTTGGTTTAAGCTCCAAGTTCTCTTGAAAACCAGTCGTTTCAAGATGCATGTCAATTAATAAGAAAAGTATGTTAACTACGTTTGAAACTTTAACAAAACTGACTTAGAGACATGGGTTTTTTTATGAATATTGGGGTTTCTTTGAAGTTTCACTGTTTTTGTGAAATACCAAGCAATGAATGACCAATGTATAGAGGAAAGTACTGATATATCTATGGCAACATGTAGCCATGATAAAGGAACGTTAAGAACTTTGATAAATGGACACTTACAGAGATATTTATTTATTATTGTTGGGGGAATGTGCCCAAAGCTATCATAACAGGATACCCCAGCAGAGACATGACTTCTCGTACGGAAGGGGAAGGGGATAATAGGGGTAGGGTCATGGGAGCGCTTAATGCCAATAAGGAAACAAAAACAGCAAAACTACAATGCCACAAGATACAAGTAAATAAAGATACAAGATCCAACTGAGAGAACAGATATTAATAAATGAGAACCGCCAGTCCACCAGACAGAATTCTTGACAGTACTGCCATATACAATAGGAGAAAACAGGTGCACTGAGCCATCGAGGAAAGAAATGTAGATAAAGTGTGGTTCAAGAGGGTTCCACCAGAGTTCTAAATGTGCAATTTATGTCATAGACCACTAAGGTAGAGCCCACTACCAGCCAAAAAACAATATGAGAGCACAACTAACATGTCCCAGTGCTACAATTCAAGTGGCACATCACTGAGAGAGCCAGAGTAAAGAATCGGGGTAAAGAATAGGATGACACGATTATCGCCCAAACCACAGAAGATTGTTGACATTGACATAGAAGAGAAAATGGGACGCGGATTGAGAGACTTAGTCTCCAGCACAACTGATACACTAATTCGAGTCCAACATTGTGAAGCAGCCAAAAACAACAGAAACATGCAATCAAGATACATTGAAGAGATTGACACGTACAGTGTAACACAGATTGTTGGAGAAACTTGCCAACCGTTTCGCACCAACCACTCAAACGCAGAGCCAACCAACATGGAGGGACCAAGGTAAGGACGTCTTGATCCTATATAGTAATGTGAAGGTCATTCAATGCTTGAAAGATAGCTTTGACATCATTGAAGTCCCTCTGTGCTAATTGTAGTGTAGAATAAAGAGAACCTGGCATTAGCTGCCAGTGGAGAAAGTCAATCCTTCATAAAGGACGATTTTTTGATGGAGGCATAGGTTATATCCTGGTTATTGCTGCATGAGTGAAGATAGAAAGGGGTAAGGCGACCATACATAGTGCATGATTTATGATACGAGGAGGGGGCACAGATGGGCCAAATGTTCATACAGTAAAACAGTTTAGGGCAGATGACCACTCTGAAGAGATTTTGAACCAGCACTGGGTAACGGAAGATGTGACCCAGGCCTTGACTGGCGTCGAGGCCTCTCTTTGAGGTAAAACAGATAATCAATATGAGAATGAAACGTGAGTTTATGGTCCAAAAAATTCCCAAATCTTTGACCAAGGTTGTGGTCATTGCAGGAGACCCATCTAAAAAATAAGTTTTTAAGGAGACTACACTTCCTTTTAAATGTTATATAATAAATTTTGGCATGGTTTATATACATGCCATTCCAGATTGTTGCAGCTTCGATGTCTGCAAGCCCCTTCTGGAGTATAGTTCTGTCCACAGGGTTCTCAATGTATTTAGATAATTTCACATCATCAGCAAAAGTAGCAAATCAATGCTCAGGTGGATACAAATAGCAAAGAGATCATTTGTAAACAGGGCAAATAGTTGCGGGCTTAGGATACTATCCTGGGGTACCCACGTGGATTTCAAATAAGTGTAGGTGCTAACATATTTCGTTAGCTTCATTGTCTTTAGACGTATGCCAACAAAAAATTGCAAAGTACAGTAGACAACCCATATGCGGCTAGTTCGAAGATCAGCAAAGAATGGGAACGTTATCAAAACCTTTAGTGACGTTGAATAAATTGAGTCATACTGCTGTCGATTAGAGAATGCTGAATGGATAGATCGGAGGTGAACCAGAAGATTTGTTTCTGTGGATTGTCCAATCATGAAGCCGTGTTGGAGTGGCTATAAGAATGGTTTACTCCATTGAGAAATCTTCACATGGAGTATTCTTTCAAGGACCTTTGCAGTTGTGGCGACAAGGGATATGGGACGATAATTAGAAGGGTTCGATGGCAATCCCACTGTATTTTGGTAGCACATGAGTGGTTTTCCATATTATAGGAACATAAGCCACTGCCAAACACCTTGAGAATAATTTTGTCAAGACTGGTGCTAAAATAAATTGGAAGGGTTTAATAATAATTGGTGTAATAATAACATGTCCACAAGAGAGGGTAGACTTTAGTTTATTACAGTAAAACCCCGCTATAACGAATTTGTAGGGGATTGCAATCATATTCGTTATAGCCAGGAATTCGTTACAACCAGGAAAGCTGTTTTTAACCCCAGATAGCTAACCAGTAGTCTGTGATACTACCCCAAATATCAAGAAATTTTGGTTTCGGTAGTTCTGCAAAACATTTGGTTTCTAATCTTTGTGTACCATCGTATTTACCCTAATGAAACATTTCTGCATGTTTTTCTTACTATTTTAACCGTAGAAAGGTAAAGGGTAGTCTGACAGACTACCGTCATCTAACAAAAATCACAGATCATTAGTTCCTAAGCATGCAATGTCCCTGAAATTTTCAGTACCTTCATGTTTTTCTGATTAATAACGATCCAAGCAATAATTTTCTTATAAATTAATTCTAATCTATATTTTTTTGGTATCTGGTAGTCTGACACCTGTGGAACCGGGTTGCAGTATGACTATAGGGGCAGTCTAATTGTAGGAGCAGCTCTGCATTACAACTGCGGTGTGGTGCAGTATGACAAAGGGCCAGCCTAGCAATTGGTAGCCATACCCGTATCCCGCCTATGGCAGGGTCAGGTCTGCGGGTTCTAGTCCCCAACTCATGCCTATCTCCTACCAGGTCCTTGTCCACCCTGCACACTATCATATTTTTGCAGATAGCTTGATCCCACTTTAAGTAAATTTCAGGAATGCAGGTGGTGAGAAGCACCCTGGACAGGGGGAGACCAAAGGCCCCCCACAACCAAAAGTTAAGCTTTTGAGCTTGTAAACACATCTGCTACATGAAAGCGTCAAATTTTTTCCTTCTGCCCTTCAGAAATTAAATGCATGACGCAATATTCATGCCACTGGTGGTGCAGAGCAATCTGTGGTAATCATCGTGGGCAAATTTGTATGCAATGTGAAAATTTAAAATAAATTGCATATTGTGCATTGCAATATATTGTTTAATAAATATGCAATCGAGTTTTAAAGTTATAGCATGGCATTTCAATAAAACATTGCAATGTACTTTGGCAGTCTCGCAGACTACCCTTTACCTTTAATGTAACAGCGAAGGTAGCATTGCCTCTAGGGTTAATGCCCGTTGATTTAGCTTTCTTACAGTTGGTATTCTCCCAGACTACTGGTTAGCTGTAATGACTGCCCTTAAGTATTGAAGGGCAGTCAATTCTTGAGGAGTGCAGGTTATTAGATGTTGGAAACAGGAATTCATGTAGGAAGTAGATAGGCAAGTAGACTGGGATTTGGAAGAGACAGCTGATGCAGTGGGAGTCAGGTTTGCCAGAAGAATTAGAAAATTTGGGGAAGCCATTTTAGGGGAGGCTAGAGTAGAAGGTACACTCCAGGGCAGGCAGACATAGTGGTGGAATAATGCAATAGAGACAGGCACCAAAAAATAAAAGGCTGCATTCCATAGGTGGATGGAGACTACAGGCAGACCAAGGCCACAGCTTGGAGGATCATTTCTTTGGTCATACACTAGTAGTATGAGGTCCTCTGATAGAGACCAAGGGGGAATTAAGGGAGAATGTAGCCTGGCCAAGACCAGGGATAGGGCGATTAAAGATTTATGCTGAGCCATAACCGTGAAGGATCGAAAAGGTAGTCTTGTTTCATACTTCTGAGGTAAAGGAGTGGGGAGAGTATCTCTCCAGTCTATCTAATTCCTGCAAAGGGGAATTCCTGCATATGGTAATGGTGGGGTGAATGGGGATCATGGGGGAGATAGGCAGGTGTGTAGAGCTAGAACCTGCAAACCCAACCCTGCCACAGGCGGGATAAGAGTATGGTAGTGAGGATGATGACGAGAAAATGAACGTTTCTAATATCATCAGCCATTTGTGCATTCTGCCCTAGTAAAATAAAAATTATGACAAGGTATTCCTGTAGGTGGTGTTCAATTCAGTATGTGGTGACCATTGAGTGGAAGTTTGTGTTAAATCCATTAATAAGAATTATTTATAAGATCCATCATTCGTTATATCCAACCAAATTTCCAAACTTTTATAACTTTTCGTCGTTATTACCTGGAAATTCGTTATATCCAATTCATTATATCCGATATTTTTAATATACAAACTCCTATCCTTTTGCCGGGTCCTTGGAAACCATTCGTAACATCCAGGAATTTGTTACATCCGAGATCGTTATAGCAGGGTTTTACTGTAATTGACCATACAACCTCTGAAGTAGTAATTGCGTTAATATGAAGGGAATCACCTGAATCAGGTAGAGGATATGGTAGGATTAATTGAGGGTTGAAATGTTAATGCAAAAGCTTTACAAACAGAATCCTCATCAAGTAAAAAGGCGTTGGCAACTTTTAATATGATATTCATATTGGGTTGGGCAATGTACATCTTACAGTTGGCCCAGAAGGTAGAGGGCGATTAGAGATTCTCCATCAGAATGTAGAAACCAGGTATGGCCCCAGTCAATTAGGCACTTAACTTCCTTTCTTAACCTTTAAGTAAGTGGGGTGTTAACAACACCCCACCTCAGAAAAGTTAGGAAAAAAATTTATTATTCATATAAAAGGGCTGTGAAACCTTTAGTAGCTTAGTTTTATTTAGCCCTCTACAATAACCAACAAAATTTGTGTTGAATTGATTATTTATTTGGATAAGGCAGGTGTTTTATCAGCTTGGGGTGCTCACAACACCCCACCTATGTACTTATGTAACATTCTTTGTAAAAAGTTTTTAGGGTTTTAGCTTAATTTGTAATTAAAATTAAAATGCCCCAGATATACCGACACTTTCCTTACAGGGAGCAGTTTGGCCCATGTAGAGGGGGCGAGAAATTGATGGGGTTGTTGACCCAAACATACAGAAAAGGGTCACTTGTCTATGTGTGGATGGCTAGTTTTTGCTGAAAGAAATTTTATATAATTTTTGGTACAGCTTAAATTTTTTTTGCAAAAACATATGTAATTGAGTATGTAGTTAGTTTTTAATTTGGTTTCCCATTAAACGACATTGAGTTTTAAAATTCCTGTCAGTTTTTTTAATGATATGCTAATTTTGATGCTAATTGATAAAAAAAATTTTTTCTTCTTATTTTTAAGCATTCTCAAAAATTTTTTTGCATATATTTCTTTGCTAGGCCCCTACACATATAATAAAATTTTAAAATAATTATTTTGGTTATGCAATCTATTTTTAGGGGTGGGGTGGTGTGAGCATCCCACAGATGCATTTATGAAACTTTTAGTCACCTATGTGCTTAATGGTTAACGGGGCAAATTATTGAAAAACATATTGAGAGGGTCTCATTTTGTTAGTAGAATGGGCCCTTCTTTTCTTATTTAGGACTTTATGCAATTCTTTACTAAACCAGAACAGAGGACCTCCCACCCAGGTTTGTGTCTCTCTGATAGGAATGAACTCTTTAATGGCCATGGAGAGAATAGAGTAATATTTGAACACTGCTTGTGAGGGCATTACTAATAAGGAGTTGGTCCCAGTTTAGGCAGGCAAGATTTTTGTAATGTCTGATACAGTAAAACCCCGCTATAACGAATTTGTT
>JAAFCE010009058.1:10102294-10186873 GCA_013389805.1 Trigoniulus corallinus
ACTTTCCAGCCACCAAAAGGAAAGTCACAAGTAGATTTCTTTATGATCAGAGGTCAACATAGAGCAGAAGTTTGTGATTGCTGGAATTCTCAGCAGAAATTTTCAAAAACAATGTGGCCATGGGTGACTTATGTTAGAAATTGAAGTGAAAATTTGAGCAATTCATGGAAAGGTGAGCAGGTTATTAGGTGGTTAAAATTGTCCCATCAAAGCAGAGGAATTTCAATAGGAAGTAGGGAGTTGCTTATTGCATTGGGCATGCCAGTTATCATCTAAGCACTAGTTAAGCAATGCAACTCTGTGAAGTACTAACACAGGTGGCCACTTGGGAAATCGTTGTATTAGCATAGTGTCTGTGCAGTCTCTGCATTAGAACTATGCATTATATGGGGCTGTAGTGACTGTATTGGTGAAGGGTCCTAAAACACCAAGGACAGAAAAAATAAACAAAATACACAGGCAGAAAGACTGGGACTGGGAAGGGACAGCAGATGTCATGTGGGACAGCATCACCAGAAAAATTGGAAAATGTGGGAAAGCCATTCTAGGCCAGGCTAGAGTAGGAGATTCGTCCAGAGGCAGGCAGACATGGTGGTGGAATGATGAAGTGGAGGCCACTGATCAGGAGTCTAAAAGACCACAGATAGGAGGAACATTTCATTGGGCAAACATCAGCAGTATGACGCCCTCTGAGATCAGACACCAAGGAAGAGGGCTGACAACCTTTTAAACAAGACAATGCTAGAGAAAGGGCATAACTCTTAATTATTTTCAGATATAATACAACGAAAGATAAACATGAATTAATGTGAATAAAATTGTATTGTGAAAACGGAGCAGAAATATTATAGACTACTAGGATTGAAAGCAAAGTTCTCTCTCTGGCTGTTTCTGTTTTTCAAACTTTTAAAAATAATAAAATTTAAAATGCAAGCATGATACATGTGTGAATTACCTTACTCTATAAATTTAAATTTTAAATTATAAAAGTTTGAATTAGAGAGAATGCTGCATGACATGCAGGGAAACAGATCTGTTGTTGCAGCAAAAACAACCAACAGGGTTATATGCATTAAGCTAGATTGAATGTTGCATTTTCTGGTAATGCAACAATACCCCCCTGAAAGAAATAAAGCTAGAGAGTGGGATGAGTTGTTGAACTCATGTTCTATTGGAAATGGACATGGTTGACAGGAGCATGGGACCTAGTGACCATACCTGCAGGTTGAGCAGGTGTACATGGAATGTGCAGTTGTTGATTGGTGGTGTGTAATGTGTCTTGTGGAATGGTTGCTTGTGAGGATAATGTTTCCTCTGTTGATGAATCAGAAGTTTCCACTGGATTAGCAGGTGGTAAACTAGTGATGTTGAAATCAGATAAGAATGCTGGTTTAAGTCAGTCTATCACGACATTGTCAGAACGTCTGTTGATGTCTTTGTAAAATATTTGTTATTTTTGCTTAAAATTTTGAAAGGTCCATCGTATGGTGGAGTGAGGGGGTGTCTAGAATTACCAGCATGGATAAAAACATGTGAGGCCGTATCCAAATTACGGTTACAAAAGAATTCTTGCACTGCTGGTGTGTGTGGCAGCTTGTGAATTAAAGCATGCATGTGATACCTCAAATTTTGAAGAAAATCACCCCTGGTCAAAGCATTTTATTCCGGAGTGAAGATTTCTCTGGGTAGGCATAATGTGGTTCCATATACTAGTTCAGCAGGTGATGCCTTTAGGTCTTCCTTTATGGCACAATGAAGTGCAAGGAGGATGATAGGCAGATGAACACTCCAGTGTCAGGGGTCTTCTGTGGCCTTTAGTGCTGCTTTGAGTTGAGATGCTGTTTGATGCGGGATGATAGGAGGTAGTACAAATGTGTTTGACACTGAGTATTTTGCATAGTTGATTGAAGAGTAACAAATCAAATTGTCGTCCCCTATCAGTGGAAATGGTGCTTGGTATGCTGAATCGTGTGAACCAATGTTGAAGTGTTCGTGCCACTGTTGAGACCATTCAGTCTGTGATGGGGATGGCTTCTGGCCAACACGTGTAACAGTCAATGCACATCAGGATATATTGGTTACCCTGTGAAGGTGGTAGAGGTCCTATGATGTCGATGTGAATTCTTTCAAATCAAGTTCTTGGTGGCATGCAGCTAATAGGAGCAGATATGTATGTTGCTATATCATACTTTTCTGACACTGTATACGTGTAGGCCCATGTTCAGATGTCTTTGTTTATTTACGGCCAGACGAAGCGTTCTATGAATAACTTTTGAGTTGCCATGATACCTGGGTGTGAGATGTGTAGGTTGTCAAAAATCTGTCGTCTGAAAGATAGTGGTACCAGTGGGAGGTGCCGTGATAACGTCGTGTCACAATACAGACTACTGTGTGAGCCAAGTATGGGTGTGAGAGAAACATCCAGTGATTGAGGGTTGTGTAATAAGGCTTGTATGTCGGAATCAGTGAGTTGTGCTGCATGGAATTGTTCCAAGTCTAGAGAACTAGTTGATGTTGAAAGATGATGTATTGTGGACAAGGTATCTGCAACGACATTGGCTGAACCTGTTATGTATTTTAAATCTGTGGTGAAGGGAGATATGAAATCTAAGGGGCGAGCTTCTCTTGGCGAACGTTTTTCTAAACTTGTGGCAAACTTTTCATAAGTGAGAGGTTTGTGATCAGCGTATACCGTGAAATGCCTTCCTTCTAGCAGACAATGGAAGTGTTTTATAACAAGGTAGATAGTGAGTAGCTCTCTACGAAACATGCTGTATCTGGTTTCGGAGGGTTGCAGTTTTCGAGAGAAGAATCCCAACGGCTGCCAACTGTTGTCTACTAATTGCTGAACGACAGCTCCTACAGCATTGTCTGATTCATCCATAAAGAGTGCAGTTTTATTGTCGGGTGCGGAGCTTGGGTGAAATAATCGTACATGATGAGAAAGGGATGCCTTTGCTTTCTGAAAAGCTTGTTCTGCATTTTTGTTCCAATGGATTGGAGCGTTCTTCCCACATTTTCCTTTCAACAAGGCATGTAGTGGATGAAGGATATCGTCGCAATGAGGGATAAAATGGTGATAGAAGTTTATCAGACGGAAAAAAACAATGAAGTGATCATTTAGATTCTGGTCTTACAACATGTCTTCAATTTTCTGTGGTAAAGGAGTTATGCCAGTAGAATCAACTGTGTCCTAGAAATTCAAGTGTAGATGCACCAAATACACATTTAGAAGCATTAATGATTAAGCCGAATTTTCGTAGTCAAATTTTATAGTCACTAAACGGAGATGCTGTTGATGTTCAGAGTTGTTGACACTGCCAACTAACGTATCGTCAATATAGGTAAAGACGAAGGGCAGATCAGTGAGGACCATGTCCATAAAACGCTGAAATGTTTGTGCCGCGTTTCGGAGTCCATTTGTCATTTTTTCAAACTTGGTGTAGTGGGCTGGACCTGGGAGTGGAAGATGGTCACAGGTAGTGGAGGTGTCGAAACTCCTCCCTGACTACCTTTAGTTTGGCAGGATCCAGGCGCCTAGCCTTGGCATGTGCAGGGGGTCCATCTGTAGTGACAATGTGCTGGACCACAGAATGTGTCACTTCAACTGAACCTGTGTGACGGATGGTAATGTCAATGAATTCCTTTAATAGATCCTTGTAAGAAGGATGAAAGTCTGGACATGTACTGGATCATTTTTGGTATGTGTCTGTCCTCTGGACCTTAAAACCTGTTATTTCGAGGTCAGTGATGTGGTCTCATAATTGTCAACGACAGGCATCTACAACTAAATCGTAATACTACTAAAACTAAAACAACTAAAACAACTAAATCTGCACTTAGGATGGGGTATGTGCAGTCTGCGATTATGAAGGACCATGGAAAGGACCGCCTTAAACCAAGATACAAATGAAATTGATATGTTCCGTCTGTCTGGATCACTGATTGATTTGCAGCATATAATTTTAAGTCGCTGTGTGGGAACATTTTTGAATCGAATTTATTCTTTGGTAGTACACTGAACTCTGAGCCCGTGTCTACCAGGAACTTAAAATTATTGTTTTTATCATACAAAAAGAAAAGGTGGGTGATTGCTCCCCTTAAGGGAAGAAAGGCCTATGCATTTCCCTGATTGGTGCTGCAGGGATGTGTACATTTCAGGGCCTTTTCCTGGAAGGTGCAGTAGTACCAACATAATGTGTTGTTGGTTGTTGTAGTATGAGACCTTGGTTTGGACCTGGATCTCGACCTAAAAGTTTTTGCATGTCGTTTGTCAACTACAATTGAACGGGTCCTAGACTGTAGGGATGACAGTTGCTTTTGTAAGTTGTTTATTTTGTCCATCCCGAGTTGTTGATCTGTTGTGACTTGTGGTGTACTTGAGGCTGTGGTTGGTGTGGTGGTAACAGTGGAGGTGACGGCATTAAATTTTTGTAAGGTAGGGTCAAGCACTTCTATTATTTTATCAGCCATTTTGGCGAACTTCTCCAGTGATGTGGAGGTGTCGGTGGTGGCCAAAACTAACCTAATTTGGTGTGGCAAACATGAGACGAATAGTTCGCATAACAACAGCTGGTTGTCTGGGGTAGAAACCAATGATATGCACTATTGAAATTAAATGATGTTTCTTCCATGAACGATGTTAGGTAACTGGTGGACTTCTAGGAAGTGAATAAAAATGTAAAATATTCCTCTTGATTTGGAGAATGTTGAAATTGAAGTAATTCCAAGGTTGAGTAATTCCTAGAATCCACGCGTGTTCAATAGATCCCCATTTGGTTTATGTTAGTCAGTTACATTTATAATCTGTATTCTTCTGATAATAAATTGTTATCCAACGCAAGAATTAAATATTGTAATAATATATTTCTTTATAACTCTGTATTATTTTCAGATATAATACAACGAAAGATAAACATGAATTAATGAGAATACAATTGTATTGTTAAAACGGAGCGAAAATATTATAAACTACTAGGATTGAAAGCCAAGTTCTCTCTCTGGCTGTTTCTGTTTTTCAAACTTTTAAAAATAATAATAAAATTTAAAATGCGAGCATGATACATGTGCGAATTATCTTATTCTATACATTTAAATTATAAAAGTTTGAATTGCTCTTGCATTGCTATGCCAATGCTAAGACGGCTGACATGCAGGGAAGCTTATCTGTTGTTGCAGCAAAAGCAGCCAACGGGTTTATATGCATTAAGCTAGATTCAATGATGCATTTTCTGGTAATGCAACAGTTGCAAGCAGTTTATTTGAGGAAACCCAGTATGGTTTCAAACTCTGGGTGGGGGCTACTTCTAGTGGTTACATTGTGGTTTGAGCCATACCAAGGAGCAGGCACATTCCTGAATGTCAAAACAAAGGAATTGTGTCTTGGTGCTGATGTTGTTTTGACTTATGCAGAGAAGCTTATTGAGCTTAGAATGGGGATAATTACCACATTTTCATTGACAATTTATTCATCGGATTGCCCCTTGTGAAGGAACTGGGCAAAAGACACATGCGTGTTACAGGAACAATCAGGGAAAACCGAATATTAAAAATGCCCAATCCTTGATAGTAAAAGTGCAAGGAAAAAAAAGAGGATTTTATGACTACTGCATTAGTGATGACATCATAATATGTAAGTGGCATGATAACAGTATGGTGTCAGTTTGCTCAAATTCCAATGGAGTATCACCAGTGTATAAAACAGAAAGATAATCACAGCAACTAAAAAAGGAGATCACTGTGCCATAGCCTCACCTAATTCATCAATATAAACAGTATTTGGGAGGTGTTGATCATGCCAATAATTTTACACTGCATTGACATGGCAGTTCAAAATGCCTGGTTGCTCTCCAGTGATAATTGCAACAAGATGGATCTGTTGACATTCAGAAGACGTATTGCAACAGCAATGATTGAAAGCAATAAACGTGTCAAACCAGGATCATCCAAATCATTGTCAATTACATCGGACACTCGTTATGATGGGAAAGACCATTTGGTGATCGATCAAAGTACATGCACAAGATGTGGGCTTTGTCATAAACAGTGTCCTACCAGATGTGTAAAATCGAATATAGGTCTGCATGTGAAGTGCTTTATTACCTACCACACTAAAAGATAAATTTGATGTGTAATAGATGTGTAAACAAAAAATCAAATATATCTTTGTGAACTGTCATATTACGTTTTTGCATATCCTTTAGCCTACCGTACCACATACCGTACACCTCCTCCTGACTTCCCCGGACATAAGAAATTTTTTTTGTTTTTTTTCATGGTAATTAAACATATATTACTGCATTCATACTGAAAATTGCTTGAAATTGGAACAATAATAGTTTCAGGTCTAAATGGGTTAATAAAATGAAAGATAGAAAATAACTAGGCCCATGAAGGCCCCATTGAAGTATAATGTACCCTAGGAATCATGGGGCTAAGGAATTATTCAATAGTGGAAATTGAATGACATCTACATGGCATGAGAGTTTGATAGTGCCACTCTTCAAGAACAAATGTGACGTCCAAGACTATTGTAACTATAGAGGTATCAAGCTCGTGAGCCATTCTTTGAAGCTGTGGGAGTGCATTAGAATGCCACCTCCATGATGCAACTAATGTACATCAAAATCATTTTGGGTTCATGGCAATATACTGTACGTCTATAATGGAACCATCTTCATTCTGAGGAAAATGATAGAAAAGTATTTTAGTCACATACCAAGTACAGCAACAAACACAAACATAAATTATTTGGCCAAAACATCAAGCAGGTAGCACTCCACCCGTTGCTTAAAGTGTCGACATCCAGTATGACACTGAAGGTTCGTGCACAAGAACACAGATGGCCGCACGTCGTACAACAGAACATTCCACAAATGGTAGCAGCACATTGGAAAGAGGCGGTGCCTCACGTCCCCTGGCATAAAAGAAGAAGTAAACAAAAACCGGCAAACGCACCTAGTATCCACGGATGACTGAATGTCATAGATGATGGCATGACAAGGATGCTATGGGTTCCAATTCGCTGCCGCAAGATGCTCGATCAGTGGAAGAACCCAATGCTCCACACAATACAGAGTAATAAGAGCCATATGGGTCACTAAGAGATAACCCTTAGTACAGAGTTATATTCCACCCTCAGAGGAGCCAGGTGCGACAGCCACACCTCTGCTAAATAGGGAGCTGAGTACTGGATCAGGCAAAGGACTTTTGCCCAAAAGATCTGAAGGAGTGTTGATACCAGAATAAAGGGTCAGAGTCTACTAAACAAGTGTCACAACGATTTAATTTTTGTCACAAGGGCATCCTGCTGACCCAGAAAAGACAAGGATGCATCAAACATGGCTCCCAGGACACTAAGTGGCCTGAGCAGTGAGGAGGAGATCCCTGGCACTGGCACAGTTGCAACCACGAGTACCCTCGTCTTCCAAGCATGAATCATGAGGCCCCTCTCAGCATACCATCTAGACAAGTTCTCCACTAACAGAGGTATATATACCTGATAGAATACTGCTGACCGAGGGGAGCGGCACCACAACCCCGAGGAAATTATTATAGGCATAGGACCAAACCGTCCAACCCAAACAAACCGATGGGAGAGCTGCAATCCCAACATTAAACAAGAGGGGCCCCAACACAGAGCCCTGTGGAACACCCTTCACCAGGGTATGGGTCACGGATCCTCTCCTCAGCATCACCACAAGCCTATTGAGGAAGGAAACAAGTAAATTACACAAGTATAGATTGTCCATGCAGTTTGACAGTCAATCAAGACTGAGTGATTGACCGAATCAAAAGCCTTGGTTATATTGGTCTTAAGTACGGCAAAGGCAAACCCAGCTGCAACCACACCCAATATAGCCAGAAAGATAAAAAGGATAGCAAATGCTGCTGAAGAATTTGATCTAGCACTATACTGAGACCTGGGGAGACATGACAGAAGAGGCTCAAACCCACCATTCAAAGACCTTTGCCAGAGGGGGTAGGATTGCAATGGGGCAGAAACCCCCCCCCCCCCCCCCGATGGTCCTCCTTTGGAATAGGAACAATAAAAGCTGTTTTCAACAGAGGCGGCACAACACCACAAGCCATACATGCATTAAACAAATTACCACAATCTGCAAATTGGCAGCATCCAAGGCCTTAATTACAAACCCTGATATGCCATCTGGGGATGTGCTCAGTGAAGGCCTAAGCCTAGAAATATACTGCAACAAAGTAGAGAAGGGCAGTATAGATCTGTGACTAAGTACAGTGCCAAATATCTTAAGACTCTCTGCTTAAGATTATTTCGTTTAATTTCCGAGTTCCAATGGAAGGCTTAGAAAGAACTACGTGTTTTCCTCCAGAACAATTTCAGACTGACTTTATTTTCTTACATTAACACTTTTAAACAAATTACAACAGAAGAAAAACAAACCAATCAAAGATTGCAAATAAAACAAAAGATTTCAAAACGGCCAATAAAAGAAAATCCTTACAATTCAAATTGGTCTTAACCAATTCTAGGACCATTACCGATTCAAAGATTGCATTATTAAAGAAAGTCATACCCTTTCCCCTTTCAAGGTCCACAGCAACTGCATTGTTCAAGACCCCTTTCACTCAATGAAGAGGAAATGGTCTGAACCTTAAAAAATACCATTGTTATAATTAATTAATGCTACAATTTGCCATTCCAAGAATTGAAAGGTTCTTTTGTTCAACCAACTTTATTTTTAGGGTTGAATTTTCATCATATGGCAAAATGTCACATACAGCTCCTCATGGTTCCCGAGGGGAGAGGATTCACAAGGCTATCAAGAATATGGAGACACACAGCTGCTTGAAGCACAGGCCTGTAAACCGAGACATGTTGTACCAGAGCCCAGTAACTAGAGAGAGGGGCATTACGCTTAATCACAGACATTTGTGCCTCCCTAACTTTACGGGAGAAGACATGTCATGCACCAGAGTACTCGCTATACCCCATGCCCCCAGATAACATCCATCCGCTTAATCACAGACATTTGTGCCTCCCTAACTTTATGGGAGAAGACATGTCACGCACCAGAGTACTCGCTATACCCCATGCCCCCAGATAACATCCATTTCTGATGGAGCTGGGTCACATGCACCTGAAGCCCAGCCAGCTCAGGAGTCCACCAAGCCCGTGCTTGGCCATACCTCAGAACCAAACAGCAAGGGGGCAGCATGCACCAAGTACAACACGTAGACACAGCCACAGTCAAAGGGGGGATGCTGCACAGAGATCCACCAGACAGGCAACATAGCATTGAGGCTGACATGAAGTTTAGACGACACAAAACAGGGTGCAAAACAGGCACATGGCAGTATCTCTGCAGAATCACAGAGTGATCGAGCAAGTAATTGGAGAACAAAGCCACCATAGGAGAATCCATTGTACATGGTGCAAAGATCTGCTCCAATACTGATGACTAGGTTCCCATCACCCTCTTTGGTGAGAACACTAGGCTTAACACAGAGACGAGAAAAATTCCAAGAGATGAGCTGCCGTGTGTGAGGAATATCCAAAATTAACATTTAAGCCCCACATAGTGTGCATAAACGGATAGAGGAAGGGTTTATTGAGATAGTGCAGGATATACAGTATATCAGGGGTGGCCAACAAGTCGATTGCTAAGCCAATTTTGGTCGGCACTCGCCATGTATTGACTTAAGACCCACCTCAGTGATGTCGTGGCTCAGTGTTTCTAGGTATGCATCAGTGGTTGTAGGTTCGATACTGGACCGAGGGGGGTCCAGTATTGAACCTCCCCTCCTCACTTTGACTCTGTCTATGACAAGTCGATTGTGACAGTTTTTTGAGATAAAATGTTGATTACGACATTTTTTTGAGATAAAAAGTAGATCTTATGTACACAAAAGTTGGTCACCCCTGCAGTAAGAACTCCTTTAGGAAATACTGGAGGCTTTTCAGTGATGTCTAGAGTATTCCAAGGTACAGCATTAAGTCCTTTACTGTCCATACCTCTTCATTTTGGCGATGGGATTAGGAAATGGGCCCCTCATTGTATTTTACAGTTGGCTGTCTTTTTATGTGGGTTCTTTTCATGTGATTTCCAAGTTACACAGTTTGCATTTGGTTAAAAAGCATTCGCCAAATATGCATACTGTATGCTTGTTCAGGAAGTATAGTCAGTCTAAGGCCCATGACACTGATAAAATCCACCGACCATTGTATTAGCCAGTCAAAGACGTTTTAATCTGTCACAAATTGGCTTACATAATAGGGGGTTCCACACTTGTACATGGCACTTAACAATCATAACCATTATCATCATACCCTTATCCCGACTGTGGCATGGTCAGGTCTGCAGTTCCACGGAACATGCTCTGAAATTCAAACATATTTTGGAGGTGATTTGAACATTTTTTAACCATGATGATTAGAAGAACTGCTGGTGGATGATGTCTTAAATGATGATGATATTATTAAACTAACTTTAGGTGCAGGCTGGTGTCAAAGTGTCCTCGGACACATTGAGGTAATTTAACACATACCTCAAAGTGTCTGCTTTCACATCAAAGTGTCTCGGCCGTTTTCCATTACCCGGGGTAACTAATTTTGATATAAATTTCGTGTTGATTCACGTTACACGTTTGAGGTACTCAAAAATTGTCTCAAAGTGTCCTGCCAGACACTTTGACGTGTTACACCGGCATCCCCCCACAGACAACCCAGCCAATATCCCTGCATGTTCCAGACGCCTGACTGGAGTGTCCCCATTCAGAACATGTTCAGGGAACCTGCAGACCCGACCCTGCCATAAGTGGGATACAGGTATGACGATGATGATGATGGTCAAAACAGAAGTCTCCAGAGAGTGAGAAAAAAAGTTTGTGAAAATGTATCGTCTATATCAAAGAGATCTACTGCAAAGACAGTTATTTTTGATGATGAAAGTAATTTACAACCAGTTTGCAGATGGTGTATACCTTTACCAGGTAGACAATTGAATTGAAATACAATTTTATTTTCTAATTCTAATTCACGACACTGCAAGCAGCCTTATTTGGCCAACATGGCAGTGGAGAGACCAACTCTCATTCTTACATACATTACTAAAAAGCTCCCAAAACCCTAGGCTTAAATTCCTGTGATCCCTCTACAACACTAGTAATGGTAGGGTGGCTTTTTATGAGGCCCTCCACCTTATCCTTTCCAAGGCTATTCCATTGTCGAATAGTCCTTGGTAAGAAAGACCAGTAATATGGGTCTTTCTGTGCCCTAATCTCCTTCAATTTATACGAATGATCCTTTCTCCCTTTGTACTTAGCAGGGGACACAAATCCCACCAGAGGTCCATCACACCCCAGCAGCAGCAGTCTGATAAACAGACCTATGCTGTGAGATGTTTGCTGCTGGCTTAGTGTTTCCCAACCTAATTCCCTGATCATGTCAGACACACTATCCCTGTGAGAAAACCTGTGGAATACAATTCTTGCTGCCCTCCTCTGTATCCTTTCAATCTCCCAAGACAATTCCTGCCTGAAGGGAAACCAAATTGGACTACCGTACTCCAAAATTGGTCGCACCATTGAAATATATGCTGTTTCCCCTCACCTCCCTTGTGCTGTCCCGAAGGACCCTACTAATCAGATGGAGGAATTGACCAGCCCTCCCAACCAATTTACTAATATGATCCTTCCAGGTTCCCTTTTTATTTAAAATTATTCCAAGATGCTTATGGGTCCCAACTCTCTCAACCCTAACTCCACCTATATAGTAATCAAAATCAAGTAGCTCCCTAGATCTGGATATTGTAAGAATCCTACACTTTTTCAGATTCAATGGTAATTCCCATTTTACACACCAATTGTAAATCTTATCGAGATCCTGTTGTAATTGTGTACAGGATGATAACCCCTCATCTAATACCTGAGCAGTACATGTCATCTGCAAATAGTTCAAGGAAGGAACTAATGTCAAATCCTATGTCATTCACTTAGAGAATGTACAACAAAGGACCCAAGACACTTCCCTGAGGTACCCCTGAATTGGCTGGTTTCCATTCAGATGCACTACCCCTGTACATTACCCTCTGTTGTCTATCAAGCTGTAGGACCTTACCCACTGAGTAACCTTACTATGTATCCCTAGACTTGACATTTTTGAAATCAGCTTATCATGGGGCACCATGACAAAAGCCTGTTCAAAGTCTAAGAATACAACATCAACCTGCTTTCTGTTGTCTAAAGCCCTTTGAATATAATCCATCAAGCAAGCCATTTGGGTGTCACATGACCTCCCTTTCCTAAATCCATGCTGATTGTTGTTAAGGATGCCATTCTTTCCCAGATATCCCATAATAGAGGAGAATAGGATGTGTTCAAAAACCTTGGATACAGCACTCATTAATGAAACTGGTCTATAGCACTTAGGGTCTGCTGTGTCTCCTGACTTGAAAATTGGTACCACATTAGCCAGTTTCCATGATGATGGAACAATACCCATGTCTAATGACTTTCTAAATATTTTCACTGGGTAATAGCTAAGTATCCCTGAAAGTCGCTGCATAATATATGGAGAAATGCCATCAGGACCTGCAGCCTTATGAACTGCTGATTTGCTTAGTAGTTGCTCAATTCCCACCCTAGTTATAGTAACGTCATCCATTCCCCCTGGAGAATCACTATCAAGTACCAGCTGGAAGTTCCTCCCACTGGTTGCAAAGCTTTTTGCAAATGCATAATTGAAAACGTTTGCAATCATAAGACTATCCTTAACTACATTTCCTGAACTATCATTAACCACTGTATCCATGTAACCCTCTTTCCTACACCTCTTCAGATACCCCCAGAATGCCTTTGGATTTTTCGTAAGCCTGTCTCCCAAAATGTTTTCATGAAAATTCTTGTAAGCCTTCTTCATATACACTTTAACCATTTTCCGGGCCTTCTTATAAACTAACTCACTATTGGCATCGCTCCCTCTCTTAAGTGCATTCCTAGCCTTTCGCTGGAACCACAAAGCTACCTTCACCTCTTTCGTATACCATTCAGGAAAAGTATTATTCCTTATAATCTTAGTGGGGACAGCTAGCTGTTTGCCTTTCTCTAAGAGGGCTAGGAATCGATGCCAAGATTCCTCAACACCACAGGTATTAACAATGGTATAAAAATCATTTAACTCATATTCTAGATATGATTTAAAATATTCCCAATTTGCCTTATTATATTGGTATGCCACCCTGTCTTGTGCCACCTGTCTAGGTAACCTTTTAACTATCTCCACCCTAACCCCTGCATGGTCACTAATTCCTTCAATACACTCTACAGTGTTGATAGAGCTGGGCACATTTGTAAATACTAAATCTAAAATTCCTCCTTTACAGTACAACTGCTCCAAAAATAGGTTCAGAGCACCTGATAACCTGGAATTTGAATTAGGCTGCACACAGCCCCAATCCAACCCTGGTAAATTGAAGTCCCCTCCAAGAATTACTAGTGGTACCTTCTTCTTTTGATATATATGCTCCAATGATTGTGACAGTCTTTAAGTGGGAGTGGATCATCACCTGGTGGACGATAGAAGCCAACTACATAAATTCCCCCATCACGAGAGCTTGCAACATGACAACATACCATTTCACAATCTTCCTCCTGAGTCCCGAGAATGTTTGCATAGGATTTTTAAGGCTACTCTAATGGATTTGGCTTATTTATCATCCAAATAACTCAATTCCTTTGAAACTTTTTGAAATTTATTTTTTCTTCTAAGAGATTTTTGTGGTCCAATTTTTTGGACCTTGGGTCAGAGTTTCCAATAATTTTTTGATAAGTGCTTAAAGAAAATGATCAATGGTTTTGTTAAACAATCATTATTAATGCATTTTATTTGTCATGTTTCATATGGAGAAATGTTTTGTGGTTATTTAAGCATCAAAGGTACACTTTTTATTTACAATTATTCCTTGTGAAAATGTGAAAAGCAGTTGTTTTTGCTTGTCAAACACAAGTAAATCTTACAGTCTTGGCACATCACTTTTGTTTTATTTTTTTTTGCATCCATCTAATCTGCAATTTGAACCATTTGGTTGTTCCATCACGATTGGCATGTGGCTGCCAGTTCCACGGCTGCTTCGTGATGGTACTGGAATGACAGCACGGATTTTTCGGTTGGAATTTTTTGATTCCTTAAGTGGAGATTTACTGTTCTCATCTATGTTGTTTTCATCACCAACGTCTGAAAGCCTTCCTCTGTTAATGAGCTCCTCAGCCAATGCAATCTTAAATTCCAAATACTGGAATTGATGTTTTTTGCCCTGCTGCATCTTTAATTTGTCTTCTCTATATTGAAGCCAAGAATTGGTAACTGCTATGTCTGTAAGATGGAGAATTACATGGATGGTCCACTTCTTTGTCCTGGACTTCATCCTATAAAAAGATATCATGCGGTCACACAGGTCAACTCCACCCATACTGATGTTGTATTTCCTAACCACTTCTGGGCGACTGACGTTTAAATAGCGTTTCTCAGATTTGCTCCAACGTCTGCATGTATCTGGGTTTCCAGCTCCGTATGCTGTAGATGCAAACAAGATTGATTTATTGTCAAGCCACTCAGATATTGCAAATTGTAAATCACAATGCACTGTTTCTCTGCAGGTCCCTCTTTCATGCTCAGTAAGTTTCATTGACATGATTTTCATCTTGCATTCTTTTGGAATCCTGCATTTCATTAATGTCCCTGTACCACTGATTCCAAGTTCTTTTACTTCTTTCAAAAGGGGAATAGATGTAAAGTACCGATCAAAGTACAAATTGCTACCTCTCAGAAGTATTTCTGAGAGGGCTAGAACAGCTGCCCCACCTACACCTATTCCCTTCCTTGTGATGCATGAGGTGGGAAATGTGTTCTTTCCTTGGTATAGGATGAAGTCCAGGGCTTTGCCAGATGGTGAGGCAAGGACAAAATTTTTTTAAGCCTGTGGGGTTGGGTTTTCGTGGAACATACTGCTTAAGAGTTGACTTTCTTGTAAATGGGATCATTTGCTCATCAATGCAATTCTCCTGTCGCCTGGGTAATTTCAGACACCCTTCTCGAATTGAATTGATAAATGGTCTTACTCTCCATAAATGATCAGAGCTTTTCACTTCATCACTAATGTCCAGATCATTTACTATCTTGAGATGAGATCTGATGGAAAAGAAGCGATCTCTTGTCATGTTTTCACCTACTAGCTGTAATCAGGTGGCATGTGACCAAAACATTCTAAATCGTGGATAACCAATGCAAGCTGTGAGAATCTGAATTCCAAAAAACTTCATTATTTCACCAGTAGAAACATTGAATGATCATCCACATGTTTGCACATGTTTGAGGCTGGTCATGTTTGCAAATTCCTCCATGAGTTCTATACTGATATAGTTTTTGAAGTAGTCCCATGGTGTGTCGCTTTTGCGACACTCCACATGATCAATATCAGGGTTGTTGAAAACTTCACATTTTGGATTAAACTTAAAACTTCCCCATTTCATTGAAGGTGGATTCCATTTTTTCTTTGCAGGTGGCTCATTAACTTCAGTAAATTCATCATCATTTGATTCATTTTCTCCCTCTTCTTCACTCACAGTGTAATCAGATTCACTGCTGGAAGAAAGAACTCCTTGAATGGCTGAACTTTCATTCAAAAAAGGGGTTTCATTGGCAAAGGTGTTATCCTCCCCTTCATCATCAGATAATCCAGAAAGATCAGAATTATTGCCTTCAAGAATTTTGGCAAAAACTGCTTCAGCAGCTCCTTTGCCTATAAATAATAATAATTATTTAATTTCATATTGTTATAAATACATTATATTGAATAAATAATTCATATAGTAGCAACATAGTAAAAAGGTGTTACCAAATATTTAATAAATTCACAATAAACCACTAAAAAACGCTAACGTTATGTAATCAACTTTAGGGGTAAGCATTGCAAACTCTGAACCAAGGTCCAAAAATTTGGATCTTAAACATTCTGTGCTAAAACAGAAACTATATTTACCGAAATTTTAACTTATTTTTACATTATTGAGATTATTGAAGCTTTACAACTATAATACAGAATCCAAATGCTGCATAAAAATAGTCAAAATTTAAATATTCTGCACTTACCAAGACGAGAAGAATAAAAACAGTGGTTACTGATGGTCGCCATTTTTGAAATTCAAAAAAAAATAGAATATCACGTTAATGATTGCTAAATGGCCCCCTAGATGGCAGCACATGCCTAGTCGTCAACTTTCTTGTTAATAATAATATAAATACACCATCAGAATGTTAGCAGTTAATCCCTGAACAAAGTCCAAATACTTGGACTCCAGGACTCAGGAGGATATTGCAGTTCCCTAGAGCTCTCCAGGGATTTATCTATTGCTATAAAGACTCCACCCCCTCTGCCTGTTTCCCTATCCTTTATATGAACTAAAACTTATCTGAGAAGATCTCTGCTGATTTGATGTCTCCCCTCAACCAGGATTCAGTGCCAATTATGATATCAGCATCTGATGTGGCAGCAAGAGTATTGAACTCAACCAGTTTATTGACTATGCTTCTGCAATTCACAACAAGCAAAGTCAATGGATCATTTACTACTAAAGACTTACCTATCCCTCCCCTATTAATACCCTTCCTATTGATATTTTGACTCAACCTGGCATAAGGTGACTTGGTACCTTTCCTAAAAAATTGGCAATAAACTCCTTCATTTTTGTACCAATCCTTGAGACAGCCCTTGCATTAAAATGAAACCCATCAACAGCAAACCAATGTTGGAGATCTGAGAGACATGCTCTGTAATCCAGTAGTTTTGCCCCAATAGCCTGACCTTCAGAAAACATCCTATTATTGATCCATCTGGCCTTTGCTGTAGTTAACCTGCCTTTATCCTGTCGTTCCACAACAGGACACAGCATAACTCTTGCCTTGGGCCTAAATCTTTTTACCTCTTTAGCTATATCCATAATTCCCTTCAGAACTTCAACTGCAGGTTTATCAAGAGTTATATCATTTGATCCTATATGTAAAATTGTAATGCAGTCCTCCTTTTCCCCTTTCATAATACCTTCAATCCTACCCTCTGTCTTCCAACCTTGCATCAGGAAGGGAAGCAACACTAACACACCCTCTTTGTAGCCCTTCTGGTAGAGCCCAGCTATCAACAGCCCTTAAATTTGTGTCCCCAAGTACAAGAATGGATTTGCCAGGGGATGGGTTTTGTACACATGTGGAGCCCTCTTCACTAACCTCTGCCAATCCTCCACAGGTAGAAACCTGGGGTATAGAGGCAGGCAAATAGCTATCCTCTGCATCTGATTCCCTAACCCCCTTCCCTTGCAATGTGGGTGTCATTTGTTGACTATCCAGTATCTGAAATTCCCCTTCCACCTTGAGGCTCTTTGACTTTTCACTGAGGGACGCCTTACCAATCTTCATGCTCCCTTTATTACCTGATGGCGTCACCAATATTCTAGGTGAACGCCATTGGCATCCCAACCTTACCCTTGGTTAAGCCAGCTGCTGGAGAGCTGGAGCCCAGGATGTTAGCCTGTAACTTGCTGATCTCCATCTGGATCTTAGCAAGTTGCAATCTTAGAAGCTTGCATCCACCACACTCTGCAACTTTCTTTGGAGGCATAGTAATATGATCTCAAAGTACTGCAAAATTACACTATAATAATGTGAATAACAAAAAGTGGTCCCAAAAACAACTTAAAAAGCACAGTCCCTTATTAAATGCACCCTTAAATCCTTAAGTAAAGTCACCAATTGATGACTTTCTGTCAATAACAACAAACTTCAAAAATCAACTTATGCACACACATACAGAAATATAACTAAATGAGCAAATTCCTAAAGATTGTACCACACCTAAAAATTTAGCCAACCCAAATTCCTTTAAAATGTGTCACAAAAGAAACACACCATGTGGTGCCCTGTGTAGTTATACCATATACAATCGTCAGGAATTCCTTAATATTAGTTAAAAGCCAAGTGATAACACGTATGTCAAAATTAGAGAATATATATTGAATAAATATCTAAAAAAAACCTTCAAAACACAACCAATTAAAACCAAAGATTTAGCTTACCAACCTGGAGCCCAATTACACACATCCACACTCCTTTATGTACTCCTTTATCAGCTTCCCAAAGAAATTTTTTAAGAAACCTATTTTCTTTAACATCAACAAACTTTTTTTATGCAGTTGTACATTCATTTTAATTCGTTATTTCATAGTTATGCAAATTTTAAAAATTATGGAACGTATCCCTCATTTTTCCATAGACTTAGTCTCATTTTATGCGAATTCGTTTTATGCGATTTTCTGAGGAATGTATCCCCCTGCATAAAAAGAGACCTGATTGTATTTGCTGAAGATATAGGAAAACTTAGTGACTATATGGAACAATTGGAGAGCAGCCTATGCAATATTACATGAGCAATGAAAAGGCTAGTTAAAGATAAACATGAAAAAGACAGTATTTAGCTTGAAATTTGGAAGGACAGAAGAATGGTGGTGACGTATTGACTAGGGGTGAACTGGTGAATGAGGTGCAAGAAGTAAAGTACTTTGGATGAACATTCAAGAGCAATGGGAAGAAAGATTCAGATATGTCCTATAGAATCAATGGGTGATGGTTTAAGTGGAGACATGCAAGTGGAGGCCTGTGTTATAGGATGGTCCCAATACTTGCCTTAGCATCAATGCACTCTCATCACTGCCTCATTCCTTGCCTGTTCCTTTTCTCCTATCTTTCTTTAACTTTTATTACCTCTGAGCTTTTCCTGCCCAGAACCTTCCAGAAGGTTAGCACCACCCAGTGGAAGCATTGGTGCAAATATTGTAATTCTAGTTTACTACAAGTACTACAAGCAGCCTTTTCTTTGGCCAATATGGCAGTGGAGAGACTAACTCTGAATCCTACTTACGATACCAGAAAGTATATATAATTGAGGTGCCTCCCCCTCACATAACTAGCAATGGTGTCCTTTATTTTGAGGAACCCCTCCACTTCATCCTCTTCAAGGCTATACCATTGTCGAATGACCCTTGGCAAAAACGACCAGTATGTGTTTGTCTGTGCCCTAATCTCTTTCAATTTATATGGCTCATCTTTTCTTAGGGACACACTTCCAGCTAGAGGTCCATTACATCCCTGCAGCAGTCTGATAAAAGGGCTAATACTGTGAGATATATGCCTCTGACTTAGTGTGTCCCACCCAAATTCCCTCCCTAATCATGGCAGACATGCTCTCCCTGCAAGAAAGCCTGTGAAGTACAATTCTTGTTGCCCTCAGGGAAATCAAATTGGACTACCATACTCCAAAATTGGGCATACCATTGGAATATATGCTGTTTTTTTTTACCTCCTTTGTGCTGTCCCCAAGAACCCTACTAATCAGATGGAGGATTTGACCTGCCTTTCTCATCACTTTACCAATATGATCTTCCCAGTTACCTTGACTATTTAAAATAAATCCAAGGTGTTTATGGGTCACAACCCTCACTCTGCCTATACAGTAATCAAAATCAAGTAGCTTCTTAGATCTGGATATTGTGAGTATCCTATACTTTTGCAGGTTTAATGGAAATTCCCATCTTACACACTAATTGTAAATCTTATCTAGATCCTGTTGTAATTGAACACAGGATGATAACCCATCATCTAATACCCAAGCAGTACATGTGTCATATGCAAATACACTCCAGTCTCTCTATAACCACTTCCCCAATAAGAATACTCTCCTTATAGTGACGCAGTCCATTCCCCCATGGGATTTTCAATGCAAAATACTTCCCATATAAGAATACTCCCTATAGGAATACTCTCTATAGTAATGGAAAATTTCACTCCCTTGCACTTATTTTCTACACTCTATAAGAATATTTTCAACCACGAGTTGTGAAAACCTTTGTCCACTGGTTGCTTAAGTTGATGAGTCTTATTACCACTGGGGATCTCAGTGAGGGCAAAATTGTGGCAAGTCTGAATCCAAATACTAGAGCGGTTTTGGTAGTTGGTGAAGAGGAGGAAGAGCAAGCTGGGGAGGTTTGTCAACCTGTATCTACCAAAGGGGCATTTGCTGCAATGACAAATTTTTGATCTTGGCTAGTTCAGGAAAGAGTTAAGGTTTTTGGATCGACTTTTTGGATCAGGTTTACTTTAATTGTGGCTTCAAAACCTCCAAACAGATCAGAATTGATTCCTTTTTTCAGAAACATTAATACGTTTTCTTGGTGAATTAATTTAATTGCTTGTAATATAATCATACTTGCATCTGAATTAAAAATGTTTCTTGGAATATTCTTTGTAGCCATCAATTGTCATTACAGTACAGTCAAACTCGGATATAACACACACCTTCGGGACTGCTCATGTCTGTTATAACTGAGTGTGTGTTATAACAGAAACAATGATAAATGATGCCAAAGCTATGTTAACTGAACAAAAATATGCTAATTTATAGATTATTCAAAAAGTCGACCTAGACTTGCATACTTCAAGATGCACACACTCTCAGTCAGCTCCAGATTCCACACTGCTGAGAATTTTATCCTTTTATCATCATCATCTCACCCATCTCCCGCCTGAGGCAGGGTCTGGTCTGTGGGTTCTAATCCTCCATTTGCGCCTATCCCCCACCAAATCCCCTTCCACCCCACATACCACCATATCCCTTTGCACCATCTGCACTCACGTCCGTTTTTGTCTTCCTCTACCTCTGGTGCCCCCAACTACCTGCAGCCCCACAATAGACCTAATAAGCTCCTCCTCTCCCCTCCTCATCACATGCACATACCACTTCAAACGCTTCTCTCTCATCTTTTCCACAATATCTGCCACCCGCAAGCTACCTCTAATGTAGTCGTTTCTAATTCTGTCAGATCATGACACCCCACTATGTAGCATAGCATTCGCATCTCAGCTGCTTGCATTTGCATTTTATGGGTCTTCCTAACAGCCTAACACTCTGAGCCATATAGCATAGCGGGCCTAATGACAGTTCTGTAGATTTTGCCCTTCATCTTTATTTGGACCCGGGGGTCACAAAGGACCCCACTTGCCTGTCTCCACTTCAGCCATCCTGCATTAACCCTACAGGCCACGTCAGAATCGATTTCCCCATTGCTCTGGAAAACTGATCGTAGATAGCAAAACTCTTGCACCATATAGCCTTACTTAAGTTGTGGGGTATGCCGTCTAGTTGCATGTTATAGCTGTTTGCTATGTCCGAGGTCTCTCACACGTTGAAAGTGCTGTAGGGACCAAACCAGTTGTGTGTTATATGTAATATCCGAGTGTGTTATAGCCAATCAATTTCTATATACTTATGCATTAGTGCTGGCTGGGACTTTCCCTTGTGTTATAACCAGGGTGTGTTATAGCGAGGTTTGACTGTATATGGAAAGTCAGCTGCAGTGAACAACACCTTATAGTCAACTTATTCTTATAGGGAAAGTTCCCCAACAAGAAACTCTCTTTATAGCCATTGAAATTCAATTTCCCCTGGGGTATGCTTATAGAGAGTGTGGAGTGTAGTTCAAGGAAAGAATTAATATCAAGCCCAATGTCTTTCACATAGAGAATGTACAACAAAGGACCCAATATACTTGTCTATTGGACCAATATAAGTTGTCTATCAAGCAGATAGCACCTTACCCATTGAATAACATTACTATGTATCCTTAACCTGGACATTTTTGAGACCAGTTTATCAAAGGGGTACCTTGAACCTGGGAGGCATAGGCCAGTGAAGAGTATGAATTATTGTACTGCAAAGCAATAAAAGTCCTTCTACCCTGGCTGCAATGAAAGCCAAATATCAAACCAGGTCTATAGTTGACACTGCACATTGCCCTGAAAATTTGATATACATTAATTTTTGATGCATTAATGTAGTTAAATTACTAATTTGATATGCTGAATAAATATGCTTGATGACACACACGTCATCTATTAAAAGGTGGGGGGTGGCACTTGAAAAAAACGTTTATGAGGGAGGCATAGTAGCATAAAGGTTGGAGACCACTGCCTTATGGACAACCTGCCACCACACCTGCTTTGGTAAAGTGGCAAATAGAGAACATCATCAAAATACCCTTATCCTGCCTGTGGTGGGATTGGGTCTGCAGGTTCTTGCCCTCCACTCCCATCTGTGGAGGAGAGTTTGCTGTTAAATTAAAAGAATCTGCTAATTCGTTTTATCCACATCTTTTTTGGGTCTGCACCAGTTGGAAACTTAAAAACACTTACCGTGTGTTGTTTTTCATAATTACCCCAACATTTTGGAGTGCAATGATAACACCTTAATAGTGAGGAAAATGAAGAACGTTTATTAACACAAAATCAAAATTCAATGCTAAACACAAAATCTAATACTTCACCCCTTAATAATTATGTCACAATTACATTTGATTAATACACTAACCTATCAGAAGTCATGGGACACCACCAATTTAATGGAAACACAAATATACATATTTTAGTACCTTGTTGGTCCACCTTTTGCTGCTATCACAGCATCTACTCTCTGGGGTGGGATGTGGAAGATTGGTCCCCGACAATTCATCCCCACACAATTCATCCCTGGCTGTTTGTACCCTGGCTACGCTTTCCCTTTTACTGGATTAGGATTTTTTTCAGTTCATTGGTGCAAAATTATTGATGAAAACAAGTATTTTTATGATGATGATGATGATGTAATGACAGGATTACAACTTGAGTGTGGTGACGTTGGGACCAGGCAGAAGGACAGCATATTTGATCTGTGCGTAGAAAAGTGAGATTCGTGGCTACACGAGATCATTCACAGAATGGATATGTCTTGTTCGCGGGGAGGAGGCCTTCGAGCCGAAGGCAAGAAGACTGGGGGACCGAAACACCAAAAGTAGTGATCATTGTAAAGGTACTTACCAAAGATAATTCATCGCCTGCATCTTTCACTTCAATTGCTAGGTAAAATTAGTAACAGAGTTAAAGGGAAAGTGCTGATAGTCCCAACAGTCTGTCAAGAAAATGGCATTAACAATGGAAAAATTAGGTGAATTAACAATACGGTGTTAAACAGAATTGTAGTTGTCAGTGTCGGGGATGAATTTTCCTTGGGACAAATTGTGTGGGAACGAATTTTCCCAGGGACGAATTGTCGGGGACGAACTGTCAGGGATGAATTGTTGGGGACGAATTTTCCTAAAACCCTCTGGGGCATACTGTCCACAAGGTTTTGATGTGTTGTGACAGATAATTTGCACCATTCTGCCATAAGTGTCTTGGACAGTTCAGTCACAGATATCTGGCGTTCTGCACAAGTGCACAATTGACGTTCCAACACACCCCACAGATGTTCGATGGGGGTCACATTGGGACTTTGTGCTGGTGAGTCAACTTCTCGCACCCCCATTTCATCAAACCATGTGTCTACAGCCCATGCTTTATGGCAAGGTGCATTATCATGCTGAAACAGAAAAGGGCCATGTGAGTGCTGCATTGCCCAGAGCGTCCATGTAATGCTCTGCGTTTAGATGTCTGTCCACAGAAACGATTGCACCCAACCCATACCATGAGAAGCACCCCCACACCATCACTGATGGGAGTGGTGAGTTGCATTGGACACACCAGTTCTCGTCTGATCACTGAAGTTAAGCAACGCAAGCCCAGTTAGTACTGACATGGGTGGTCGCTCTGGAATGCTGGGTACTGCTAATACCCAATAATCGTCACATTAGTGTAGTGTCTGTGCAGTATATGCATTAGAACTATGCAGCAGACAGGTCTCTAATGTCCTTGTAGTTGACGGGACCTTAAACTCCAACAAACAACAACAACAACCATCACTGACCCTCTGCCAAACTTCACTGTGGGCACAACACACCTTGGCAGGTAATGTACGCCATACCTGAACCCATCCATCTCATTGCCAGATGGTGTAGCAGGACTCATCACTCCATTAAACCATTTGCCATTGATCCAGAGTCCAATGTCGTTGCTTTCTGTGCCATTGCAATATCCTCGCTGCTGTGCTGGTGCTGATGTGAGGCTTGTGGGCTGCTGCTCTGCCATAAAAACCCATTGCATGCAGTTCCCTGTGAACAGTCAGGGTGCTCACAGTTGTTCCCATCGACTCTATGAATGATCTTGTCAGTTCATCAAGCGATGTTGGCAGTGACCATATTATGAAGAGCTCTTTGGTGTCTAGCTGACACGTTTGGTCTCTAGCCACAGATGTTCGATGGGGTTCACATCGGGACTCTGTGCAGGCCAGTCAAGTTATCGCACCCCCATTTCATCAAACCATGTGTCTACAGTCTGTGCTTTATGGCAAGGTGCACTATCATGCTGAAACAGAAAAGGGCCATTGCAAAAGTGCTGCAAGAGAGATGTGAGTGCTGCATTGTCCAGAACGTCCATGTAGTTTTCTGCATTTAGATGTCTATCCACAGAAGTGATTGCACCCAACCCATACCATGTGTAGCACCCCCACACCATCACTGACCCTCCACTGAACTTCACTGTGGGCACAACACAGCTTGGCAGGTAACGTTTACTGGGTGTTCACCATACTCAACATACCATACTCACAATCACTCCATTCGCCATTGATCCAGAGTCTAATGTCATTGCTCTTTGCACCATTGCAATCTCCTTGCTGCATTGCTGGTGCTGATGTGAGGCTTGTTGGCTTCTGCTCTGCCATAAAAACCCATTGCATTCAGTTCTCTGCGAACAGTCAGAGTGCTCGAAGTTGTTCCCATCGACTCTATGAATGATCTTGTCAGTTCTTCAAGTGACCATTTTATGAAGAGATACTTGGTCTCTAGCTCACCCAGTCCTAGGTGGAACACTTGTTGTGCCTTTCTCTTTCCAGGCCTGGATGAGTTTTGAATGGTCGGTTTTGGGATGTTTAGGAGGGTTGACGTCTCCCTAACAGTTTTGCCTGCAAAATGGCACCCTGCAATTGTACCTCTTTGGAAGTCTGAAAGCTCTTTTCTTTGAGACATTCTTTCAGCTTTCATGGCAGTTACATCTCATAATAGTGCTGCTCTCTGTTATATAGTGCTGGGAGGAATGCCACCTATGATATTGCAGAGGAATGTCACATTTTCATGCAGATTTGTGTTGTCCCATGACTTTTGATAGGGTAGTGTAATTAGCACATCAACTGTGATTATTATTTTAATTGCACTAGAAACAGAAGCACATTTAATAAAGGGAATGATCTATAGGGACTCTACATTGTAGTGGACTACTTATAGTGACGTCATAAGTTTCCTACTCTCTTATGTGTAGGCATTTATACTGTGTATAGGAGGTGCTGGTTGCACTGTGAGAAAACGGAGACATGATTGGACATACAAAGTAGTAAAGGGCCAGATATCACATACCTGACCTTGTCATAGGCATGATTATAGTATTATGATGGCATATCTTTAATTGGGGTCTACGTCAATTTTGTAGAGTGTTTGTTTTAGGTATCTTGGTGGCGGTGGTGGGACAACCAACATGACTTGCCATTTCTTGATTTTACTTCTTTATTTCTACACACTAGTGATGTTTACAGGTTGGCGATTTGAAGAAGCAAGTGTCCCTGGTTGCTTGGGACCTACAATTTATAGGACTTCTCCCTGACTAAGGGATCCACCCTCTTACTCTGGTTGGTGACCAGCAACCTTTTAAGAGAGATGAAACGGACAGGCCAATGGTGAGCAGATAGCCAATGCCCTTTCTATGATGGCTGTAAAACCTAGGACCCCAAAAGTTAGATGGTGAACGCCCTTTCACTAGCAGTTACAATGAGACGCCTTAAGACGCCCCAAGGGTCACTGCCCTCTGACCCTCTGCTCACCCATGCAGCATTTAGCTACACATGTTGCTCCACAACAATTCGGTGCATGGCAATTTGGCATACATAGAAATTTGGCATAGGGCAACTTGGTGTACATACAAAATTGGCATATGTGTAGTACTTAAATCAGTAAGCCTACTCATAAAATTTTATATAACTGAAACCACAAACTTTTTAATCACATGAAATGTCAGAATCATCTGTTGTCACCTCTCCCCCTACATGCACAAAGTTTGCCTCTATTTATGGTTTTTTAGTTATGCCCCTATATACCCAGGAATTTATCCAGAGGCAGATTGAAGGGGGGAGCACTTCCAAAAAAGTGCACCCCAAATATTTTTAAATATTCAAAATTCTAGCTAACAATTACAATAGGTCTTCTACTGCCCCATAAGCAGTGTCCTGTCTTCAGTTGTTCAGCGAAATGCAAATTGGACTACAACTGTTGGACCGCCAGTATAGAAATGGGAACAGCAATTCATAAATGCCTCGTCAGTTGCAAATTTGAATCATGCATCAGTTGAAATATTCACCCCATTGAAGCACTGAGGGGGGAGCAATTGCTGCATTGACCCCCCAGATCTGCCCCTGTATTTACCTGACAAGACTAAAGGTAATAATCAGAACAATGGGTGCCTAAAGGTCAATATGCAAGGTAATAGAACAGTGAATGCCTACCCCAACTGTGTTATATGGGGCCATTGCAATGACTGTTATGACCATTGCAATTTTGAACAAATTTGTGCACCCAAGAGATCAGTATGTACACCAAATTGTTGTATGCCAAATTTGTATCTATGCCAAATGAACTATGTCAAATTGCCATACACCTAATTGTCATTTGCCAAAGTGACGTGATCCCCTTTAATTTGACTAAACGTTCTTTCACCTTTGTTCAAATAACAAAGGCCACCCACCATTGAACACTTTCCTCTCCATAATCTTCGTTTTTCAATTGTTGGTTAAAACAGGCTAGAGCACTGGTAAAGTCAAGCTGAAAATTTTAAAACGTTTTGAAATAGGGTGTATAGTGCTTCACCATATTTATCAACAGTCATATCTCCCCCTTCAGTAATCCCCTTTGCAGTGGCTACCTCTTTCAGGCATAAATATTGCTGAGATGATCCTAAGTGTATCTTGTACAAGTCAACAACAGGTTTCTTGAGCAAGCCAACGAGTGCCAAATTTAGATATTGGGAGGCCCTAGGCTATTTCAATTTTGAGGCCCTTTTCAAGCCCTTTTGATGCCCTTTTCTTAAGATTTGAAGTCCGCTAAATGGTGAGACACTAGGCTTCAGCCTACTTAGCCTTTTGGTAAATCTGGCACTGAAGCCAAAAATCAGTGGGAATACTAGTTGTACAGTTTTTACCTGGGCACAAAATATCCTAATCATGTCACTGCCTCCCTGTGCACCTTCCTTTGGATGGGACGTTAACCTGTTTGCAACATAATAAGGAACATAGAAGGAGCCCTTACTACATAGTACCTCCTCACCCCTCTTTTGCCTATGGCATTCTCAGGTACCCATCTTGTCCCTCTGAATGAGTAAAATATTGGACAGTGTTTTTGTAAAGCTCCAAATTCCTATGCTTATTTATCATTGATCTGCTGTTTGTTCGACTGGGACACTACTGATGCCAGGGGGGTGAGTTCCTATTCTTCAGACCACCAACACTATTAAGGCTGCCACACACTATCCCAGTTGTTGGGCCAACCTCCCAACCAACCCAACAAATTGTGTAGTCTGTAGGCGTGTTACAGTGGGACCATTCCACGTTTGGGCAAGTTGGTTGGATGAAACCATCCAACCGCTGGCTCCTCCTTCCAATCACCCTACACATGTATAATGTGTGTCATGGTTGGCCCAACCAGCCAACGAAAGAAGCCAAATTTTGCTTTACTCCCTCTCAGTGAACATGTTAAGTACTATAACAGTGGTGGTGAACCTTTTTTTAAAGACAGGTCACAATAATACAAAAAAAGCCAAAAAAGTTGTCCATGGGTCAGGTGCAAGCACTATTTAATTTTATGAATAAAGAATATTATTAATAATGAATAAATAAGTCTATTATAGTAGCAAATGTTCATGTTTGTGGGTCACAGGTTGGCCACTACTGTACTATAACATGACGTTGGAAAACAATGAAGAAAGCCACAAAATATTTGTTCAATTATTAATATAGGTGTTTGTGGGACACAGG
Source organism: Trigoniulus corallinus (assembly GCA_013389805.1). Taxonomy (NCBI): domain Eukaryota; kingdom Metazoa; phylum Arthropoda; class Diplopoda; order Spirobolida; family Trigoniulidae; genus Trigoniulus; species Trigoniulus corallinus. Next base: position 10,130,353 of record JAAFCE010009058.1, read on the forward strand.
ATGCCCACAGTATGCTAATAGACATGTTAGAAATCGGGCATATAATACTTCATTAGAAGTATACCACAAAATACAACCACATGGTAATACTGAAAAGCCAATTCTTAGCCATTTAGAGAGCGTCAGAGGCATGTTGCTTGTTCAGCAACCACACTTGTTATGACAAATTGGGTTCTGCTGTCAGACAATGTGTAGTCTACATCCAAATTGGTTGTACTGGATGTTGGCCTGACACGTTGGATAGTGTGTGGGGCCCTTTAAGGACAATTACGGAGGGATGAGGTTGTGCTTGCCCATTTATTAATTGGTCACACCTTCTTCACCCACTCCCACCTACTGCAGTTTGAGGAGGATCCATGGTGTTGATGCATGTTCATTAATTTGCAAACTAATTTTGTTTTGATGATCATAGAAGATTTTCGTTGCAATGGAATTACCATTCTTTAATATCACACTAATACTAATAAAATGATGCAAGGAGAAACTCAGATTTGTCAGACTGAACTAAAAACGCGTCCAGTTTCAACAGCTACTGTGTAACAACTGCCGACTGTTCAGATCGTTCCTTTTTCTCCAAAAGAATTTAAAATTCAAAAGTATGAAAAATCGAACGCATGCAGGCACAAGGAATTCCAATGCATCATGAGAGGAGCACTCTCATGACATGCATGAATTCCGAAGAATGTGCAACATCAGAGTTGCCATGGCAATGCTGAACCTAACTAAGGTTCGAACTCAGAATTGATCATGATCGCTACAGTGTCACCATTGTTGGGAGTCTTTCACATTGGCACATTTTTTTAATCACTGTGAGAGATACCATGATCTTGGGTATCGACTGGAAGTCAGTGCAGACCAAGGTACTTTTCCTTTCTGGCATTTTTGCTTTATATCATTGTGTCGTTTTTTGGCCGTTTTACCTTTTATCTTTCTGTTTATTTGTCTTTTACTTGTTATGGCTTCTGCCTTTTTATTTCTGTGTCTGATTTGGCTTTTGCCTTTTTATTTCTGTTTCTGTCCTGGCTTTTGCCTGTTTTATCTTTGTCTGTTGTGAGCTTTTGCCTTTATTTGTCTGCCCTTATTTAGTTGGCTTTTTTCCCATTTATTTTTTACTACTTTCAATGGACTTTTGTCCTTATTTATTGTCATCATGGTCAGATGGCTCTTCACACCCCAACATGGTGACTCTTTCTGGGCCCTAATGACCATTGATGTTGATGGGCCCTAAATCACACAAACAAATACACTTGAAAATTTTGCCTCCACTACCCATTGCATAGTAGAGAGGGTTCTTGTTTCACTTCTTATCCACAGGAAAGCCCACTCAGAGCTTCCCTCCCTCTCTTTCTGTCTCTTCCCCCAAAAGAAGCCAGCTCACCTTAATCCAGTATCACACCTGGAACCACGCGCTCAGTAAATTGAGCATACTACCTCTTGTGCCACTGAGGCAGGTCAAAATAAAAGCCCTTACTATGGTGAAGAAAAGTATGCCAACATATAATGAAGCATAGGTGTTGCAGCATTAGGTTCCCAGTCTGCTACATAACATAACATTTGTTGTTTTGTGACCAAAACGATCACCCAACTCTGCCATAGGTGGGATAAGGGGTAATATGATGATTGTGATGAAATGCTGTAAGGTCCGAGTCAAAATTATAGAACCATGCCACCGAATGAAAGGCACGTAATGTCTGGTAATAGAACAAGAATGGCATTAAAAGAACAACAAATCCATCGTGCATGACAAAAGAAATTGTAATAGTACATGGCACAAGTTGATTACAACCTTGAAAGAAAGGACATTTGTGAGATTTGCCCCGAGTCAAAACGATAGCACCATGACCCATGGAATGCACATAATCATGAAAACGTCATAGTAAATTCACTTTGGTTGCATTCACATGCAGTGTTAGCTAATGTGTGATTTTGTAACGTGCATTGAGGAAGACACAGAGGTCAATAGGTGCTTTCACATTGAAATGCCAGATTTTGGCCCATGCGCATAGCAACGCACGATTCGAGAGTTTGGCGATTTTCTAGTGGTTAGCGCGCACTTTGAAATACAAGGAACTAAATTGATCTTTTCACATCAATGAGCGTTTTCACTGTAGGTTTTCATTTTTTGAAAAAGGGAATAGCGTTACAGAGAAGCCACCATGAAGGCGTTCGACCTCCAAAATTGCTTGCGTGTGAAGGGTTGTAATGCAGCATTAAACGCACAGCATGTGAAAGAGGCCTTAGTTTTTGAGCTACGTTTGCAAACGATGTTACAAAATGTCTGTTGACAACACACAGTTGTACAAAATGGGTTGTGGTAAACCATTAAGAGAATTTATAAAAGGCAAAATAACTGCATTGCATGAAGCTAGATTTTCCTTTCCAGCCATTGTCTTGCAAATACAACGTTCCTACACAGTTGTAATGCATTTCATCACCCTGAAAGACAACTAAGACAGCAAGAAATCTCCTGGCCATCCATCTGCTCTTACAAACCGACAAAAGCGAATTGTTTTACAATCGCTGAGGAACTAGTCTGTAAGTCTGCACAAACAAATATCTATGTGTCTGTCAACAGCCAGCAGAGTGGCCAAATTAGCTGGATGGCTGAGGACGCATTGGATGCTTTGGACAGCGCAAAGGGACAGCAGTTAGGACTTCAGTTTGGAGGCTTGTGACTGCAGTTGAGAGGCTGGTGACATTAGTTAAGAGGTGATGGTGGAAGTCTGCCTTGATGGACCATTATGTTGCAGTGCTACTTGGGTGGTTTCGACTTCGCCCACTGGAGAGTCCTGAGAAGGACTGTTGTTGTCGACAATTGTGTCGACTAGGCTAGTCCTGAGTACGACTAGCTAGTTAACCCTTAGAAGAGCTGGTTGGTAACAGCATTGTCTGCATATTGTGCATTAGAACTATGCAGTGGGCAGGGCTCTAATGACCATTGTAGTTGATGGGCCCTAAAATACCAAGATAACAAAAAAAGGATAGGAGTAATGATTTAGTCAGGAAGTGGCTTTCCTCCTATCACTAGCTTTGACAAATCAGGGGGCAGGTTAAAAGTGAAAATTAGAGGACCAGGTCGCCTTTAATATCATGGCATCAGTGTGGATTGCACACACTGCCCACTGTTGGCATGCCTATGCCCCTACCATCTCATTCTTTTTCGTTTTTTTCCACAGTGCCTCACACACCCATGCTACCCCTTATTTATATATTCATTCCTAATTCTGTCTCCCCTTGACACCTCACCCACGTACATCAGCATGTGCATTTCAGCTACTTCCATTCTATTTTCGTGGTTCTCCCACACTACCCAAAACTGATGCTTACAGGATAGCCAGCCTAATCACTACCCTGTCGAACTTCCCCTACAGCTTTATTTTGACGTTCCATTTCATCCAATCTACATTGATCCTATGGGTCACATCTGATTATCCCCCATTACTCTGGACACAGTCCCCAAGTACATAAACTTGAGTACCTTTTTTTTCACCACTTCGCCTTCACATAGTACATAGCCATTATTTCGAGTCTTTCCAAGTTGACATCTATGACCTGTTCTCTTCATTCTTACTTTCTGGACCCCCTTCTCTGTCACTGTACTACTGAAATTTAGACACATCTCGACTGCATAGACATTGGTACAGTAATATTTAACCCTGGAGTCACAACGTGACATTTGCATGACACATATCATGGCATACTTGCACTATCGGGGAGTCTAGCTGGTTTCGAAAGTAGGCGGAGTTGCACATACTTTTAGTATCAGAGATGCTAGGAAGTTTCTGAAGTAGGCGGAGTTCCTAAAAAAGTGAGATTCGTACAAACGGGATATTCCTGGCTACACGAGATCATTCACAGAATCGATATATTTCTTGTTCGCGGGGAGAAGGCCGGGGGACCCAAACACCGAAAGTAGAGATCATTGTAAAGGTACTTTACCAAAGATAATTCATTGCGTGCATCTTTCACCTCAATCGCTAGGTAAAATTAGTAACCTGGTAAAATGGAAAGTGTAAAATAGAAATAACTCCGCCTACTTTTCAGAAACACTTTCCCAAACTCCACCTACCTTCGAAACCAGCTAGAGTCCCCAATACTGCAAGTATGCCCATATCACAACGTGGGTCATATATGACCCCATTGCTTTTTTAGTCAAATTGTTTTTAATTAATAGGTATTATGAAGAAATATGACAATTTCTAATACTTTTAACTATAGGTAAGCTGTTTGTAATGTAAAAGTATTAAATATTAAGGTTATTTAATATAAAAATGCCAAAGTTTGGTAGGATGTCAAAATTGCCTTCTATTTGAATAATGAGGATTACTGGCAGAAAAATTATTGCAAAACAAAAAAAGCATGCAAGATCAATAACACTAAATGACGAATAAGAAAAACAAGAGAATTTAACTTTTAAAGATATAAAAAAATAGCATTAAAAACTGGCTTGGAGTGGAAGACAAAAAAAGTTACACAAATCACAACGTGGGGTCACCGGTGACCCAAATGCACTTTTTTCTGCTGATTTTGAATGTTTGGTGCAGAAACTGAACCAGCATTACATGCTAAATGTGGAAATTGAAAGGTACAAGGATGCACAAGTCAATAAATTAAATAATAACAAAGATATGACACATTTTGAAATGCTTCTGGTAACCCGTGACCTCATGTTTTGATTCTAGGGTTAATAGTAACAAAAAGACTTGGCTCGCGACACCACTCATACTGTATATGGCAGCATTTGCATCTCTGCTACTTGCATTCTATTCAAGCAGCTCTTCCTCCCTGACCTACACATCCATAGAGCATAGGGGGCCTAACCACTGCCCTGTAAAACTTCCCTTTCAACTTGATTGGGACCCTGCTATCACACAGGACTTCACTTGCCTGGCTCCACGCTTCCTAGTCTAGCTCCCCATTGCTTTGGAATGTTGATCGTAAGTACTTTACCTCTGCACCTTCTTCACCAGTTTGCCCCTAGATAGCACGTCCAAGTCAATGAAGATGACAGGGAGATTTCTTTGCTGCACGACACTTTTCTATCATCTGCCGTAAGCCTGGTTCCATGGCACGTGACACCAACGCAAAACGCGTTCGAGCAGACGAATGCCACAGAAACTGATGACGTAGGAACTCAACTTTTTTTCCACAGTAGCGTGAAATCAACTGAAAAGTGGAGTTGAGAGGTAGTCAACTGCATTTCTTGCTTGCAACTGTCACATGCATTTCATTGGCTATTGCTTTTCGAACAACGTTAGCTTTTAAATTTTATTGGTTGTTGGATTTTTGTGCTGTGGGCGCCACCTTACAGGCATTTTTGAAACATTTACGCTTCGCATGATTTCTCGCCTGCCATGGAACTACAGCAGGAGCAATTTCGCCTAGTGCCTGTGGTTGACGTCATAATTTTGTTGTCTGCTCAGGCGCTATTGTCTCTCATGTCGTGTGCCATGGAACTAGGCATTAAGCCTGGCTCAATGGCACGCGACACCAACAAGAATAGCACTCTAGCAGACGACAATCCACATAAACTGATGATGTAGTGACACTACCATTCTGTAAAGTAAGAGCAAAATCAACGGTGAAGTGGAGTTGAAAGTTAGTTAACTGCATTTGTTGATGGAATGCATCGCTCAAATTTGATTGGCTGTTTGAATTTTTAAATAGTCTTCTGTTTACTTTTCATTGGTTTAGTTATTTTTTTGGTTTTGGCGCCACCAAACGTTCATATTGAAAACTATTAATCGCTTGCATTAATTCGCTCATGCCAGGGAATCAAACCAGGCACAGTTTCTGTTAGCATCTGTGGTTTACGTCATAATTATACTGTCTGCTCAAGTGCTATTCACGTCGCTGTCGCGTGCCAGGAAACTAGGCTTTAGAATGAAGATTATGTCCCCACGAATAAAGTCGGCTCTTGTTATAAAGAACTGAAGGGGATGAAAAATTCGTTCGTTATATCAAGTGTTCGTTATACCACGAGGCAGAGCTGGTGCAAAGCAGGTTCAGCGTGTTTGCTGAACCCGCCCCCTGGCCTGGGCCTTCGGCCCAGTTTTAGTTTATTGTGTTTTAGAGCCCCTCAAATACAAGGTCATTAGAGCCCCATCCATCTTATAGTTCTAATGCAGAGACTGCACAGTCTTCCCAAGCAGCCACCCATGTCGGGAGAGGCGAATTGTGTTGGTCACATTGGACTAAAGTCAAACAGCGCAACCCCAGCTAGTACTGACTTGGGAAAACCTGGGTACTGCTAATGCCCAAAATTCGTCACATTAGTGCAGCTTCTGTGCAGTCCCGGCATAAGAACTATGCTGTGGACGGGGCTGTAATGACGTTGTAGTTGAAGGGCCCTAAAACATCAACGAACAAAGCCACCCATGTCAGTACAGTAAAACCCCAATTATCCGGCATCCTTGGGACTAACCACGTGTTGGACAACTGAATTTTCCGGATAACTGAAGCATGCGTATATTGAAGGGCGCATCAAATAACAGTGTTTCAAAAAGGATGAATACCCCTTCCCTGTACTACAAAATGAGCCAAAATTCCACATTTATCTCAACTTTTTTTTTTTTTTGAGAACATACATGACTTTTCCACATACAACACAATAGCCTTAAAAATTAGTGTTGAAAGGTTTGGGTACAGGCAAAAAGTATTTTGCAGGGCCTTCTGTAGGAAAAAACATTTTACATTTTGATACATTTTCATAAAGCCCATTCATTGTGCCAGGTTGCAGAAAACGCACTGCAGAGAGCTGCATAAGTGCATCAGTTGACATACTGTATATATATTTTTTGAAAGGTTGTGATAAATTTGAAGTTCTGGCTCAATTTCCAGAAAAATTGATAATGCATTCCCAGTTTTTCAAAGCATTATTTGCATTTTGAACATCTTGATATAAGAGAAACACAGTATGTTTAGCACTGTATGTTATTTTATTAATATTAAGAGCAGTCATATACTGTATGTGAACACATTATACGGAATCCATATTTTTGGAAACAACTTGAATATCAGTTTGCTTTAATAATTTGATTTGTCTCACTTTGTAAACGTATTGCATTGTAATATAATTGTAAAATGATTCCAACTTGATGTACCATGAATTTTATAATAGTTTCAAAACATTTATTGCCATATTGGAAAGGTAGACCCAAAGATTTAATGTCTCCCTATGACGTAAGAGTACCATTTCTCATTGCTGGATAAATGGTAATGCCGGGTATCTGGGTGCCGGATAATGGGGTTTTTACTGTACTAACTGGGGTTGCGTTGCTTAACTGGCGTGTCAAATGCAATAAATCGCTCTCCTTTAACCAAGGCTTGTGGCGAGGTGCGAGCCTGGCCCACCACTTTCGCCAGAACCCAGCCTCGCCTTTACAAAATGTAAAATGTATTTCCTTACAAAAGGCCCCGCAAAATATTTATTTTTGAACCCGTTTCTGCAAAAGCTTGCCCCAGCTCTGCCAAGAGGCCTTGTTTTGCACAGTTTTTGGTCCCAGGCATTTTTCGTGTATTTCTATGACTTCTACTGGTTTTTACCTAAATTTGCTTGCAAAATTTTCACCCAATGGTACAAAAGGATATTCTTTGTCTCTGACCTATGACACCCAATAGCTGTTCGTTATAAAGAGAGTCATTAGCACTGTGGGATAATGAAGGGACCAGCCAAACCGTTCTTTATATCGAGTGGTTTCGTTATATCTTGCGTTCGTTATATCAAGCAGCTAATACATGGGAGGTATAGGCATTTTGGCCGGGACCAGCTACCCTTTTCGTTATATTGAACAGTTCGTTACATTGAGATTCATTATATTGAGAGTCGACTGTAATTAAACGTTAATTCCCTTTATACTGCTTTACATGCCATACACACTGATGAGGTGGAGCACTACTCCCGGCCAAACTATGGTAATTAGCATTACCCTACCCTTGCTGCAGCTCACTTTTGAATACTATTCCTACCACCTTCCACCTAATTTTTCCTGTTTTTCCTGTAAGGGTCCCCACATTACACGTCCCGGATCAAATGGTAGCCCCTTATTTAGATGAGATTGCTGTGACTGGGGACACTCCAGCCAGGCGTCTGGAACCCCTCAGAAATATTGCCCGGGTTGCCTCGGGGGTGCCGACTTACCCCACATACTGAAGTCCTTCCCTGAAATAAAAACCATTCCTTGTCCACCATACTACAGTTATGCGTCCTTTCGATCAACAAATTTTAGATGTCGTTCCCCATACTGTGGTGATTGTCTTTCTGGGCCCTAATGACCATTGAAGTCGAAGGGCCCTAACACAAACAAAAACCCAGACTGTGGCGAAACTGATAACTACTAATTAGGTTTTGTTCATTAGGTGTCCTCGTATTATTAATATTTTCCTGTAATGTTATACGGAGAGGAATTTAATAAATGAAAGCAATGAAGTATCAAAAATGCTCACAACCCCTTGGAGAGCACAAGAATGAGTCCTGGCAGGGAATTAAAAAATTCAAAACTACTCGAACTTCGTTTTAAATGCAACAGAAACCAGATAGCTAATTAATTTCTATGACTGAGATTATGATGGTTCTGATGTCACTCTATTCCTAATTTTGCCAGTTTTTCTCCCGTTTTCTTTCGCTGTCTTTGCTACTGAACTTGCAATTGTGAAGATATGCATACATAATGAATGTGTTCTAAATACTCGATCTAGACTCTGGGGTTTACTGTCGGATTATCGGACCCCTTATTTACACTTTTCAAAGGGTCCCGATAATCCGACAAATTTGCCTTTGACTGGGTTAGGGACGATAAAAATGTAGTCTCATTAAAAGTACAGAGTTCTATAAAATGCATTAAAGAACTGGACGTACGCATCCATTGCTTGATGGGTGACGTGTTTTTGATTGCGTTTCGAAATGTGGATTTTCTGTTTTTTTGTCTACGTTAATCCGGGTCTGACATTTGGTAATATCATTAACTTGCCACGTCTTCAGAGATACAGAAAAAAATTGTTGGAGTGAAACAAATATCAGACAGTGCAATGCATATAAGTTTGATTTTGCAATTTGCATAGCTCGTATTTAGCAGGGTGCACTTGATCGTCACTACTGCGCAGGAAGCTGTTCGATGGCTTTTCTGTAATTCTTTGAGTTAATTCAGGTATCAGTATTTGCAAACCTCACCGTGTAATTAACATATTTTTTTCCTTTCAACTTACAGCGTAAAGATGTCTCGGCTTGCCATTGCTGTGTTCCTGGTGTGCCTGTTACTGATGGCAGTTGGCTTTGCTATTCCTAAACCGGATGATTCAAAAAATCGAGTGTTGGACAAGGTAGTAATCACCTTGTTTGAATTGCCAATCACTTTTGTATTTTTGTGCCTGACTTTAAATGGTTTTAGCCACTCAGTAACAAGAATCATTATGATGAAGATGATCACAATGCAGATTACGACCATGAAGCCTTTCTTGGCGAACAGGAGGCTAAATCATTCGAGGAGCTGACTCCTGAAGAGAGTCGAAGTCGTCTAGGGTTTGTTATTTACATTCTTGATACTGAGGTCGACTACGTTTCTTCCAACTGTTGGTTTTGTTGTCAACAGGAAAATTGTTGATCGGATGGACGCTGACGTAGACGGTTTTGTCACGTTGGAAGAACTTAAGTCTTGGATTCAGTCCACTCAGCGAAGATATATAATTGAGGATGTCGATCGTCAGTGGAAAGCCCATAATCCAAAAGACGAGACCAAGCTCACGTGGGAAGAGTACAAAAAATCGTCTTATGGATTTGTGGATGGTAAGAGTGAATGACGGAGAAACCCTTGGGGCACTCATCATTGACGTTTTCATGAATATGCAATCTTTTGCGACGGATACCTTGCTTGTGAGATTTTTCATGCTTGACCCATATGCCTAGATCTCCATTAGCACCCTAGCAACACCTTTGCCTTTCGCACCCATTTCAGCCGCTTTACCCAGCCCTTCATAATGTAATAGGATGACTATTCTCTGACAGATTCTCCTGAAAATGACGTCATTGAAGAGGATGGATTCAGTTATCGTGACATGGTGAAACGGGATCAACGTCGATGGACGTCAGCTGATCGCGACAGTGATGGAACACTGACGAAAGAGGAGTTTACGGACTTTTTACATCCAGAAGAAGCACCTCATATGCGTGATGTTGTCGTCCTAGTAAGTTGTCAGTGGTAAATGCCCACGGTTTTTAAGGACACTGGAGTAATTTTTTGTTCGTTGCAATCTTGTTAAGGAAACCATGGAAGACATCGACAAAGATAAAGATGGCAAAATCTCTCTTGATGAATACATAGGCTAGTACTCGGTTTTTGTTTTTTTGGTGTTTTAGGGCCCTTCAACTACAAGGTCATTAGAGTTCAACTGCATAGTTGTAATGCAGAGACTGCACAGACACTACGCTAATACGACGACTTTTGGGTATTAGTGGTACCCAGTTTTCCCAAGAGCCGACCCATGTTACTACTAGCTGGGGTTGTGTTTCTTAACTTCAGTGGCCAGACGAAGCCTCTCCTAGTATTCGAGGACTCACGATTTGTTCTCTTTATTGTTTCTGAGTTGGTGACAAAACTTTGTCTTGTGTCAACTTAGGTGACATGTATACTGCTGTGCCAGGAGAAGAAGAACCTGAATGGGTGAAAAACGAGCGAGAACAATATAGTCAATATCGGGATAAGAATGGAGATGGAACAATGGATGCGGAAGAAGTCAAATCATGGATTATACCACCGGAATATGATCATGCAGAAGCGGAAGCCAAACATCTGATTTACGAATCTGACAAGGATAAGGTTGGTCGATTAGCATGCTTTGTGAATTTCTTAAACGATAGCTTGTCACTTAATAATTTCTCAGAATTAATATCAACATGCCATCATCTTTTGAAACGGTGTAGGACAAGAAGTTGACTAAAAACGAGATCCTCAATAAGTACGATCTCTTTGTCGGCAGCCAGGCTACAGACTTTGGAGAGGCCCTCAATAGACACGACGAATTCTGATAGCTCTTGCGAGCTCGTCGGGTGTTAAATCACCTATCCTAGCATCATATTGGTCACAATATTTGCCTTTAAATCACAAAAAAAAAAACAAGATAAGCTATTGACCATCTTCCTTCAAGGCACCCCCTCTATCACGATATTTATTTCTTTTCCTTAAAAAGGCATGCCATATTTTTTGCAGTGGCATATATATAGAGAGGCATTATAGAATTCCCCAAAGATCTGATAGTTTCATTTATTCCTGCTACTTACTACTCTCAAAATCTAGTGTCTTTTCGTTGCCAAATGTGAAACCTAATTGTTACAGGACCTGTTTCAACGAACAAATGGGGTTTTTTTATGCCCGTAAGAATTTATTTATAACCTCGTATATCCCAGACTAATGTATATCACATATGTTGTTTGCTACTGCTCATTTTCTACCATTTTATGTATTAAAAAGTTATTGCTCACATGATTACATAATTTTGATTCTCATTTGAGTTTATTTCTCAAATTTTGTGACTGTCGACAATTTTTGCTGAAAGGAATCATTGGTGCCCAAATATTTAAAGTTAGTATTTATGTCATCAACTTTTGCAGCAGTCTCCCTCACCCGAAAGGTGAGGTGGCACTTGGGTATTCGTTCTCGGCCGAAAGAACTCGCTCATCACTTCGACCAGAACCCAGCCTGAGACCATGGACTAGTGAGTTGAAGCACGTTATCTCCGAGATATCGAAGCTGGAAATTAGTGTAGAGTGTAACAGCTTCTTCAGAAGTCTCCGTAGGAAGATCACTGTGTCGACTTGATGACCTATGCGGTATACCGCGTCCTATGTGTCCGTCGGATGCAATCTTGTGCTTTACAAGGCGTTCTAGTACCGCTGACCACCTTGGTATACCGCGCTGTGTTCAGGAAATAAAACTGTGATTTGGGTGATATTTAGCTAATGATCCACCGAATTTGGATGATACAATAGTTAGGTTATCCACCAACGGAACGACCCAATGAGAATGTTCATAGGGCAGGGGCGGATCTAGGTTGCTCGGGGCCTATGGCTTATTAAAGTTCAATAACGTCACATTGATTAAAATTCAATGAATAATAGTATAAATAATCATTATTATTATATTATTGTTAACTATTTTTACTATGTGATAAGGTGCCCATTGTTAATCAAAAACTATTAAAAGTTTATGATAATTCAATTTTTATGGGGCCCCTTGATACTTGGGGGCCCAGGGCTTAAGCCCTATTAGTGCCTATGTAGATCCGCCCCTGTCAGAGGGCAACAGAAATGTGATGCGTTACTTTTGGAAACTGCACACTGCGGAAATTAAAGATCGATCAGTGCTTCATGAGTACCATGTAAACAGCATCTTTTTTTGATCCGTGATCACTTGTTAGCAAAGCCTTATAATGCACTGGACCAGTAAACGGAGTCTTGTAACATCTGTTATTTCATGGGGAAATGCCTATAACAAAATCTCTGCAAACTATTCTATCTACCGCTGGTGCTTCTGCAACTTGTAGCGAGTTGTGTCTCAAAATCTACGTTCAAAGATTACTTGATGAAGGTGCAGGTAGTCTTGAACGTTGGGCAAATGATAATTTTTCGACACGAGTGATTGATACATATAAGGTGGTTGGACCTGGAGAAGGTGGGACTAGTTAGACTTAAATTGTCACTTCTCAGGTCCTGATTTACCTAATTCCGGTTTTCAAACTTCGCATACAATCGTACCCTACGCAAGGAACCATTGCTACTTCCTATTTCAGGAGCACTTTGACTCCTCAGGTTACAAAATATGGCTGATGGACAGGAAATACTAACCTTTGGGCGTTCAGCTAAAGAGGCAAGTGGCAAACTGAAAGTCATTATCAGTCATAAACCTTTTCCCGCCTATGGCAGGATAGTTGCCAATTTTTCCGAAAACAAGCAGACAAGCTGTTAACCGTTATTTGTATGGAGCCGGCTACCGACCTAATGGTACAACCACGGATTTTCAAGGGGCAGTTACTATTACGGATGCCACCGGCGAGTGCCTACACCGGAAGAAATTAGGCCGATCAACGCGTTTACAGGGTTAAGAACGGATTCGTTTTACCATTCATGTGACGCCGCACATTCGAAACGGGACAACAGTTTTACTTTCCATGCAATGCAAGGCGTACTTGGGGCTTTACGTTGTTTCGAAAGAAACCATTCGCCGCGGCAAGTAACTGTAATCATGAACTCACAAGGGCCCTGGTGATGACAGAGCTGGACTCTGTGACATTGAAATCAATAGACACATGTAGATTGGTAAAAATCTTCAGGTGTAGGAGTTTGTTCCATCTATCTGGCACTGGGCTCTAGAGGGCTGAGATGGAGTCGGTTTCATGGGATCTCAATTGCAACATGTGCATGATAACCCCCATAAAATATGATTTCTTTTGACACTGATGCTACTTTTTCCACACCAGTGAAAGACAGGTTTATGGAAGAATTTGATAACATCAATTCAGTTCCCCATCAGTATTAAAACTGAGTTGAAAAAGTTATTTTTCAACACTGTTTGCTAGTAATATTTAAATATCATGAAAACTTAAATATTTATTATCGGCTCAAAGTAACAGCTCAATCCCATGAAAATACTACGTAAGACCTGCAGATGCTCCGCCAAGAAAAATATAGGAGACAAAGTAATTTTCAGAGGATAGGACAAAAGAAATTTCAAAAATGAATTCAATAACAATAGTTTGATAGATGGAAGTAAATCATTTCTCAGAATCACATTTATACAGAACTTTATACAAATTTTCAATACGGCTTTCTCCAACAGCAGTCACGACTCCGTCTGGATACTTTTATCATCAGTGTCAGGAGCCACCAAGGAACGTTTGTAAGATCCTGAACCTTTACTTATCTGTAACATTTCTCGTAAACCCTTGTTTTCTGTCAACAATCTGGTGTGCATTTCTTGTTCAGCAGCCACAGCTTCATCATCTATTAGGATGGCTCTGGTCATAATGGCTGCCATCTCATAAATCTTTTCAGACTGATCGTGTGCCAGACGAGCCTATAAAAAGAAGTACTGATGATTAGGCCCTAAACCCTTGATCAAGCAATGAATATATGAAATTCACCTGCTCGTCATTTGTGTCTGGTTTGATGCAATTCCGTTCTGCCTTGTTAGCCATCAACAACTGTAAAACATGTTCCCTATACTTTGACATTATTAGTTCCAGAGCTGATTGATGTTCTTCTAACAAGGCTCTCAATTCTCTATTTTCTTGTTGCAGTTCTCGAATATGTCTATTCTCTTTCTGGATGCCTTGAGCAAGAGCTGAACGTGGTCGCTGTCTTGCAGCATCATTTAGCTCATTCACGTCTTCATTGTACTGTCAAAAACACACAGTTGAAGAGCGATTGGAACGAAGAGCCGTACTTGAAGGAATTCAAGATGTGGCTAAAAAAAGGATGTTACCTGTTTCATAGCTTCTACTTTTTTGTTGAGAGCCTGGCCCTGAGATATAAGGTTATCGGTGGTAGCATCGTGCTCTCGTAGGCGACTGACTAGCCGTTTGGCGTCAGTCAGTATCTGCTGAACGGAGATGGACATGGTTTGAGAGGGGCAGGGCATTGCTGACCCACTGGCGGCAATCTTCAGCCTTGCTACACTACATACACGTTTCCAAATGACAACGCCGTCTTCAAAATGACAGAAAACAATAATCAAAAATCAATTACACAAGAGCTCTATATTTGATTACGATATTTACGTTTCACGAGGAGGGGGTATTAACTTTTAGCCACGTCAGAAGTAACAAAGCAAATTCAACTACACCTTTTCTAAACTCCAGAAAAAATATGGAAAGTAGAAAACGTTTGCTTTACATAAAAAAATACAATGAGATTTGTGGTCAACGCAAGAAAAGAACTATACAGTTTCTTTAAAAAAAAAAAGTCTATGTACACAGGTTCGCCACAGTTATTGAGGTTTTTCGAAATATAGAAAATTACAGGAAAACTTACAGATTCCTCTTGGACCTAGGATAGTCGACTGCCACTTTGTACTAGAAGCAGTTTCTACATGCCAAATTCTTGCTTCGAAACAATTAGAGTCTTATTATTTGAAGTAGTCAAATCTGGGTTAATAACGAGTGGAATGTTTCCGTGTAGTCCGCGTTCGCGAAAGCGCTGTTACTTGAACGACTACGCTACGTTGATGATCTTAACGAATAAACGTTACGTTGACACCTAGCGTTTTTCTGCTTTCGTAGGTTGGCAAATTAGATATTCTATTTTTTTGTCTCGTTTGGTTTTTTGATATGCAATTAAAACCGAAGTAGAACTAGATATCTGTATAATTATCTGTTATTTTAAAAGGAATTTGGCGTCGCAAATCGATAACTATTTTTTTTTATTTGCAACGTTTATCATTAGGGCAACCTTCGTGAAAAACCGAAATGAAATTCCACTAGCTGCAGTGCAAGTGTAGTACAAAAAGACGAATGCAGACGCGACCTCTGGCATTTCTTGTGTTGGACGCGTGAACGTTTGTGCTGTGACCGGGCCCAGAGAAGGACATGGTCATTTTAATTCATTTAGTTAGACATTTGTAGTTATAATCAGAGTGTATGTTCGTTCTAGGGGTCAAGGTAGTCGTGGAGCGTCCTTTTGCCATTGTGGCTTGTGTTGGGACTAATTTAGGCTATGGGAACCGTTCAAGCAAAGGTGAAAAAGGAGTCCTTTTGTTGCATAATTAGGAGGGCTTTAAGTCTTAAGATTTGAAGTTATATTTCAATCTTTTTTTCCTGCAGAGTTTTGACCATGATGATCAGGAGTCAACGAAAGTCAGAGAGAATATAAGAGTGGAAGACATTAAGGTGATTAATACAAGGCGACAGTGTGCATGCGTGATTTGAATCTCGCGGAAGAAGTGAGATATCAATTATAAATTCATTCATCCGACACTGCATAACCTGCTACCACATTTTACAGAGCATTGAGTAGACTCCTTTTGACACTAATGTAGGCACTAATGACAAGGCGATGTATTTGCATTTTACGGATTCATACAGAAATACACAAAAATGTCATGCACATACAGTATCTATCTACTTCTGTACACTTAAAAGAGTACAGCTGACTATTAATTTCTATATAAATCTTAATGAATGACAGGTACTAGGGGCTATCTTCAGAATTTATGCACAATGAAAATATTGAACTCCCGCATCTTAATAGAAATCCTCGGAGTTATCATCTTGTGGGTGGTTTTCAAGACGACGACGTATAGCAATTCATTTATAAAATGTTTTACAAGTTGAAATAGTTTTGAAATTGGTAGTTGTTTTGGCGGTGTGGATGCTCTGTTTCATAATAAAAAGGTAGCGAAATGATTCCAAGTGTTAAGTCAGGAATGTTCGTTAACATTCTTGCCCCGTCTTTTAGCTCTTACCTCGCATGCATATGGAATTAAAAGCGTGTTTTGTTTCAGGCTCGAATCGACAAAATTCACGTCGAAGGCTTAGGACGAACAAAAGATGACGTAGTCATCAAAATCGTTCGCAATCTTTTCACTGCCCAAGATTTTAAAGAGGTAGGGTGCAAATGAATTTCTAAGTATTCATTAGAAATTGTTGTCAACATGTCTCAATTTGTTGCTATTAATAGGTTATCTTGAAGATCAATGAAGTACGAACTCATTTGGAGTCCTTTGGTCTTTTTAAAAGTGTGAATGTGCTTATTGATACCAGTCGTGGAGAAGGAGCCAGCAAAGATGGTCTGGAAATTACATTTATGGTTCGAGAGTTCCGTAGAGTTACTGGAGGAATTAGTACCCTAGTGGGAAATAATGAAGGAAGTGTAGTTCTTGGAGCATCACTTCCAAACCTTTTAGGACGGGGCGAGAAATTTCAAACAGAATATGCCCATGGCACCAAAAATTCCACGGGCTTTAATCTAACATTCACTAAACCGTTTTACCATTCTTCTAATCCAACGTGAGTGAACTTTACATTATTGTTATTGACTTGCTATATACTATTCTTTTAGCTTGTGATTTTTCATTCATTTCAAATGCATAGGATTACAGGAGCTGCTTTTCAACAATCCGCTAATCTGCTGTGGAGTGGTTTCAGTGAAATAGATCGTGGCATGCTTTCAGAACTTACCGTAAGATTAATCTTCCAAACACATTACACTGTACGTAAGACTGTGTATTATCTGAAATGTTTTTCGGTGCTTTGGATGGCATCTTAGTTTGAGTCGGCACCGAAAGTTAAGCATAATCTGAGATGGGAAGGAGTCTGGCGAGAATTAGCCATTTTGCCAACTTCACGTTCTTTCCTTGTCCGTGAAGAGATGGGCCATACGCTCAAATCATCTTTAAAGGTATGATTGCAGAATTGATTGACGCATCAAAGTTTAATTGCATTTTCGGACTGCACAATAATAATATGTTCTACGAGCCATCTGATAATTTGTTTCATGCAGCCAAGTTGCGTTGGACACATCAGTTCTCGTGAGATCACTGAAGTTAAGCAACGCACGCCCACGTCAGTACCAACATGGGTGGTTGGGAAAGAACGTTGGGTACTGCAAATTTCCCTCCCCTACATCCTATACACCTACCTCCTCATCTTCTGCGAGCAGCCTCCTAAGGGTTCGGCCTGTTATGGCTACTTGGCTTATTCCCCAACCCGTTAGTGTAACATAACATTCATCTGGGTTTTACAGCATACGCTAACAGTTGACCACAGAGATGACCATTGCCTGCCATCAAAGGGAGTCATGTTTCACATGTATCAAGAATTTGCGGGATTGGGAGGAGATATAGGGTTCTTAAAAAATGAAGCAGAACTCCAAGCAAATTTGAGTCTGCCTTTTGACTGGGTATGCTACTTAATACTTACGTGATTTGTGTTTAAACTGTCGACTGCCAGCTTAAAATATTGCCACCATTTTGTCAAGACGTTGCAAGGTTCCGTTGTTGGTGGAATTCTTCAACATCGCAGTCATGATAAGGCGTACAATATTGCAGACCGTTTTTTTCTTGGAGGACCTTTGACCTTGAGAGGCTTTGAGATTCGTGGAGCTGGACCACATGATCAAGGTACATGTCGTGCATTACCAGAATTTATTTCTTCATTATTAACCTTTAGCTCACTGCTGGCAAATGTCATAGGTTGTGCTATGGGGTCGGACGGGTATTGGGGTGCTGGCCTGCATCTGTATACGCCTTTGCCATTCAGACCTGGTCGTGGGGGCCTTGGTGAAGCCTTTAGAGTTCACTTCTTCACAAATGTTGGAAATTTAGGCAATTTCCAGTTTGGTAAGGAAACGTATAGTTTCTTTAAATAATTTAACAGCGTTGGTTATTTCTTTCTTATATTATAGGAGACGATTACCAAAGTCTTCTCTCCAATCTGTGGGAACGTCGTAGATGGTCAGTTGGTGCTGGACTGGTCATTCGATTGGTGCATGTGGCTCGACTAGAAATCAATTACTGTGTGCCAATGGGGGTTGAATCAGGAGACAGGTTTGTAGCTAACTGTCAAATTCTTCCAATATTTTTTTCCAACATTAATTACGGGACCTCATTCTAATGTAATGGAAATAAATTGTTGACTTATTTTCTTCGTCTTTCAGAGCGTGCCATGGTCTACAGTTTGGCTTAGGAGTGACGTATTGGTAGCTGGGACCTTTTTGTAGGTAGATTCCAAGTTTGTAGCCCTTCCAAACAGATTATTAAATGTTAGGTTTTGTAATTGATGCACATGGAGTCGTTCAGTTTATTTAATGAACTCTGCGTTGGCTTAGGAATTGTGTTGTTCTCATTCCCAGGTTTTATTGTGTAACTTCTTACAGCACTTACCAGAATTGTCCATGTTAGTTGATTCAACAACACTATGCTCTTAACATGAGCGTTAACTCTGGCGGACTGGTGACACGGAGGATTTCTCATTGTATGTCTCTGAGGCTAAAGACTTAGAGAAATTATTCAAATCCGACTCCCAATGATTACACGGTCGGGCAACCAAATTCTGAAAGTACCAGGACTAGAAGAAGAGAATATGAGATTGAAAGATGCAGGATACAGTTGGCCTTATGTTTTACCTTCGAGCCTGCACTTGGTAACTGTGACAGCTGAAATATTCCGCAAGACAACAGAACATCGATTTATGTGGCGTTAGAAGGAGGAGGCTATCTCTACTTGCATTTTGTGGACTGGTAACATTACATAACGTTGGTGATTTTGGTTTGGGAGACAGTAAAAGCTAAAGACCCAATTCGGTTAGAATTTTATTCCTCTTATTCTCCTATTCTTGGCACCTAAATTTTTTCAACCAGTGATTGAATGAAACGATCTCACTTAGGACAGAGACCAGTGCCGGATTTAGATATTGAGAGGCTCTAGGCTATTTCAATTTTGAGGCCCCTTTCAAGCCCTTTGGAGGCCCCTTAAGTTTTGAAGCCTGCTAAATGATGAGGCCTATGATTCAGCCTAATTAGCCTAATGGTAAATCCGGCACGGACAGAGACCATTCAGAGACATGGGGCTGTAGTTCTTCACTTAGTCCCAATCCATAAGCCCTGTTAGAGGTCTGTTAAGGGTGAATGGGAATACAAACAAATCACGTTGTGCAGTCTACCGAACACGAGCCTGTTAATGGGAGCGGCTGATTGCGTTCGACACACCAGTTCTCGTCTGATCACTGAAGTTAAGCTACGCAACCCCAGCTAGTACTAACATGATGTGGATAATGTGAGGAACTTTCTGAAAGAAGGTGCCATTATAGCAGGTAAGCAATGTATGGCAGAATAGATGCTATGCTTCAGGTTCCTTGGGGTTTTGAATGAGTGAATTATTACGAATGAGAGTTATTCTCTCGAATGCCAATTTGGCCTATCAGGGCTTCTTTCAGTGTATTCAATTAGAATTATTTCCATGTCCTAAATTGAATGCCATATAATCTGTCTTCTTCACGTTTACCTTCAGGCCCCCGTTTCCTATGGCTGGGTTGCTCCCAGTCCGAGCATGTTCAGTGGAGGGCTAGAACTCGCAAACCCGACCCTGCAACAAGCGGGATAAGGGTATGATGATGGTGAAAATTGGTAGGGCCGATTTAAAGAGCAGCTCATTTTAAGATTAACGAATAGGAAATTATTAAGTACGTGTGGAGTGTCCAAAAAATTAATTGTTTTGGGAGCGCGACATTCGACAGAAGTCGAGCTACTCTTTTTAATTAAACTCACAAAAAAAAAAAAAAAAAAAAAGAACATCGCAGTCGACAGGATTCGAACCTGTGCGGGAAGATCCCAATGGATTTCTAGTCCATCGCCTTAACCACTCGGCCACGACTGCAACCGAACGAAGCCTTCACTTTTATGGATTATATAATAAAATTGCATAAAGGTGCTTCGATTCTTATTAATTTTGTTGACGTTAAGGAAGAACGTTAGCCAACGTTAATTTGGAATGAGAAGTCAACTGGCGATGAAGAATGAACTCAAGCATACGTCATTCCAAGAAGTTTGAATTCCGTATAACGCATCCTAATGTTAATGATGCACATTTTGCAGTGTGTTAAATACACATTAATTAGTTATAATTGATGTTTCTAGAAAACTAATTTTCACATCTTGAAAAATTGCTAGTCTAAACATTTGACGTACTTTGTGAATTACCCCGAAACAAATTTCGTATTTCAAATGGCGCCGAGTGTAGAACTTGTCGAAGTTTCGGGCTGCGCGATTGCATTTCAAATTTTTTCCTCGTCACTTTGTTTTTGAAAATGTAAGCAATGAATTTCTTAACGACATTATTTCATTATTAGTTTATATGATTAACGTGAATTACAATAGTATTGGTGATATGAATATTGTTTTCAGTTACTAGACGGTCAGCCACCAGATGTTACAATATGCATATGCCACACATGCCGTTCTCTGGCTACTAACAACCCTTTTCCCGCCAATGGCAGGATCCGGCACCCACATTTGTCTCATTGGGACATTTGGGCGATCTGTTGGATGGATGGTGCATTTACGCAGCCGGTTGCTGATGAAATGCTGTCATGGGGATAGCTTCTACACCTGGGAATTTAGCCGACCTGCACAATGCATGTTAGGTGCTAGTCACAACGTACTCACCATACAGGACCACGGCTTTACTTCCTTTTTCAGTACATGGTGTTAAAATAGGGTTGCCATACGTCCCGGGACATGTCCCGGTTTTGAGTTCTGTGTCCCAGTGTCCCGGTCCGACAGTCATTTGTCCCGGTCGATTTAAAATTTTCGCATGTTAAACAATTATTTTCTGATAATATCATTGCATTCAGTACTGCGCATATACAGTACATGCCTAGATATTTGATACAGATTCGTCCATGAAAGCACATCACATTTTGCCAGTGAAACTGACTGTTCGGGAATGATCCACCATTGATCCCTGGGGCGGACCCAGACGAGGGGCAATGCAGCAATTGCTCCCCCCCCCTCACTGCCTGAAAGGGGCGCAACTGATGAAGCATTTTTGCATTTTTGCATTGCTATCCCCATTTCTATACTTCCAGTCCAACAGTTGCAGTCCAATCTGTAGTTGGCTAAACCACTGAAGATAGGTCATTGTCAAAGGGCCAGGAGAGGACCTTTTTGTAATTGCTAGCTAGATGTATACTCAGGGATTATGAATAGGGGCCTATTTAAAAATATTTGGGGCGCACATTTTTTGAAGTTCTACCCCCACCCAGATCCGCCACTGATTGATCCTAACGTTTTTTTTTTGGGTCCTCTAAAATATTTTATATTTCAATGCGTTAGTGAAAGGATTATGGAATTTGTTAATTAAGCTATGAATGTTTATAATATGAATTCTTGCCATTTTGTTGAAAAAATATTTTTAAGGGGGGATGTCCCGGTCGGTGGTCCGACAATTATGGCAACCCTATGTTAAAATATAAAACCCCTCAAGAAATTACCATTTTCAGAATGTTTGGAAATTAATGTTGAAATCTGGTAAATAACATGTCATTTTCTGTAAGGAATGTATACATGTCACCAGGACATTGTAATGAACCACTGATTTGAGAGTCAAAGAACTGAAGAGCAACACGCTGACGCTTTGGTAATCAGAATTGTTTTGTGTCAGGGAACTCTTAGATTGCTAATCCAAAGTGGAATCTTCTGTATGGGTGGCGTCGTACCGGCGATAGGTAGAGAAGCCCAAAGTGCACCTTCTGTCAGGTTAATGTAGTCCCGGGTGGAGTGTACCATGTCAACTGTAAGTAAAAGAACCTCTTCTGCTCGGAGAAGAAAAAGTATATACTGTATGAGATATACAGACGGTCGCCCCCTGTCGTCGGTAAAACAATTTACCTCCAGGAAGGCAATTGGCCGACATGATACATGCTCTGGTTGTTTATTTAGGTAGGCAGCCGATTGCATAAAAATAACGTCCAACACGGTCAGTTCCAGGAAGCGGGTTAGAAAATAATAACGATGATGCTCATCAGCTTTTGAGTGCAACCAGTTCCCAATGTATTGGAGCTGCTTATTGGTAGGACACAGGACCTTAAGATACCGGTATGTGGTTGGAGCACAAAGTGGGAGTTGCCATTACAAGAGCTTTCTTAGGATAAGCAAGTCTAGAAAGCAATTTGATTTACTTTTTGCATAGGTGGTGTGAGGGTTAATAGGGTTGAGACCCATAAGCACCTTGGAATTATTATAAAAACTCAGGTCACCTGGGAGGAGCACACTGACAAATTGATTGGAAAGGCTGGGCGTGCCCTCCGCTTAGCTAGAAGAGTGCTGGGGGACAGCACAAAGGAAGTAAAAGAAATAGCCTACTATTCACTGGTACGTCCGATTTAGGGTACTGTAGCCCAATTTGGTTTCCCTTCAGGCAGGGTTTAACTTAGGAAATTGAACTGATCCAAATGAGGGCAGCAAGAATTGTGCTGCATCGCTTCTCTCATAGATT
This sequence comes from Trigoniulus corallinus, assembly GCA_013389805.1. Lineage (NCBI taxonomy): Eukaryota > Metazoa > Arthropoda > Diplopoda > Spirobolida > Trigoniulidae > Trigoniulus > Trigoniulus corallinus. The sequence goes on from JAAFCE010009058.1 coordinate 10,153,329, forward strand.
GAGTGTCTCACTCATGATCACAGAATTAGGGTGGGACTCACTGCGTCATTAAGTTTTTTTACAGGCTGTTGAAAATAGGGGATGAGGGTCATCCAGTTGGCAGCTTATCCGTTGCAGAGTATAGTTGGAGAAATGATTATTCATTCAAACTGAAGGAGATCATGGCGCATACAGACTTGTATTACTGGTCTTTATTTCCAAGGGTCATTCGGCTATGGAATTCTCTAGGTGAGGATAATGTGAGGAAGTTTCTGCCAGAAGGTGCCAATGTAGCAGGTATGAAATATATGGCAGAATCGATTGTATGTTTCAGGCTCTTTGGGGGTTCAATGGGTTAGAAATTAGGATTGAGAGGCATTCTCTCCACAGCTAATTTTGCCTATCAGGGCTGCGTGGAAGGCCGCTTGGGAAACGCTTGGGGCCGCGTGGAGGGCCACTGGGTACCACAAATGCCCCAAAATCGCTGCATTAGTATAGTGTATGGGCAGTCTTTGCATTAGAACTATACAGTGGACGGGGTCAAAATGACCTTGTAGTTGACGGACCCTAAAAGAACAACACCCCAATGTATTCTTTGTATTGTGATAATCTGGTCAAGTTATGATGTTCGTTTAGATGTTAGGTGACTGTGACTTCACGAAAAGAAATGCGAATTTTGGTAAAACTAACACTTTTTTGTTTAGAACAGTAACAACGTCAACACAAATGATTTAAATGTAACTAAAGTGAAAACATCTCTTTGTGTAGGAACTTTATAATGAACTCTCCGTATGCTGTCAGCATCAATTGAAAGTGACGTTCGCTCTCCATATCTGAAAGATGACAAAAATTTATAACTGGTCTGATCTGCAAGGATTGCCATTAAAGAAGTACTCCAGAGCTTACCAACAGCATTATCACCATGGAGGTCCAGAATCTCTGTGGTAAAACTTTCTATGATTTTCTCCAGTAGTTCTTTTTTATGTAAGACGTTGGTTATGGTTTTTAAAACTTCATCTAAAGCGCTTGTTACAGAACTCATGTCCTGTCTGCATTTTATGACATTCTGATTTATAAAAAAACAAAGGGTTAGGAAGGTGTTACTTGTTGTTCGACTTAGAATTTCCTTAACCAGATTGAACACTGGGTATGTTTGAAATGAAGGCATGTAGCTGCCATTCTTCTTTGAGATCACAAGATAACCACTCTATTAACTGAGCTGCTGAAGTCGCCCCATGAAAATCTGTCAACCTCACATTAGAATGCACCATAGTAAGCTGAAGGCTGCACTTAACCATGGAAACTTTAGTGTCAGAAGTCCTAAACACTTTGCATAAAGGGAACTTCGATTGGTTCCTGCAAGGTATTGTCAGGTTTCTGAATTGCTGAAGTACAACTGAGTAACGTAAGCGTGTTCATTAGATCTGAAATTCTCTAGTTCTGACCCTTGTTATTTAATAAAATTATTCGAGATATGATACTGAAGCTTCTTACCAAGGCCATATATACAATCGTAGTGGCGACATCTCTCAGCTGATAACTAATAGCTTGATTGCAAAGGTATAGTTTGGCTATTTCAGTATTCACAGCCAATAATAGAGCAGAGAAGTTTTCGTACAGCCAGTCACTAGGATGTCCTGATCATAGGAATGACACACAAGGACAGTTGAATCTCACGTTTTAATCAAGAAAGGTGTTCGGATCGTTGGTCCTACCTTTCATGTAGTGCAACAGAACAATGATTGCACCACTAGAATGTTCAGGGTCATAATGACTTAAAAGGTTGATTGCCCTGGCCAGGGCACTGAATCTAGTAATGACCACCGAGTCATTGACAGGCACCTCATTGACCATCTCTGAAAATTGGATAGTCACTAATGGAGAAAAAGAAAATGTTTGGTTTGGTTGTTGTTAAGGAATTTAGTCGCTGAGAGACTTGATAGGCCAGTCATTCCAACATACATACTTTGAGGACAAGGCCCATAGAGAATGAAGAGAAGTTGAGCTCGGTTGACCAGAGGCAGAAAATTGAGAATTTTTGCCAGCCATCGAATTTCATCTTCATCTGTATTAGCTGAATCCAGAAAGACTCTTCGATAATATTCACGTACTTGTAATTCCTTTAATGGTTCCGTTCCAGCAGGATAAGAGAACAGTATTTCTAATGTCTTTCCAATTTGGCTTTCAGTTTGTAGAAAGTTAAACACTCGCGCCCATTCACAATAATCCCATCCCATCGTCATTGTTGAGAGGAACTTGCCAAAGAAAGTCAGGTTGCGATGTAAGCAAGAATAACAGCAAATGTCACTAGAATTACGACTGTAGAACTGAAACGGGAGAGGATTTTAGATTAGATACAGTATATATTTTTTATGGATAAATATGAGTTTAATTGTCATGTAAAGTTGGATTGCCAGATACGGAAATTTGAAAAAATATGTTCTGAACATGATGAACATTGTACGAGTGTGGCTCGATGCTTTTACTGAAAATGTTCCCTTCAGAGTTTGTTAAGAAGAATTTGGGGTTCTTCCCAAGAATTGGAAAGTTTAGTCTTTAGTGTAGATGCGAAATATAGCGAATGCAAGCAATCTTAATCATTTTGCTAGTAGCAGTCGGAGCTACTGATGGCTTAATTTAAACCCTACTTTCTCTTTGGGCAACGGCATGCCAGTATTGTCTGGCGCCTGTGTGCAAGAAGTTATTTGGTACCCCTATACTAGGAGAAAAGTAATTTATGCAATTTGGAAAGAAGTTCTTGTGAATTGCACCTTTTATAGATGTTTAGAGCAAATGCAAATATTTTCTTCGTCCCTGACATCTTTGGGGCCTTTCACATCCTGGCGCCTATGTGCTTTGTACACATTGCACACTGTGCCGGCCAGGAACCGCTCTAAGGGGGGGGGGGCGCCATTCTGGCTGTAGTGTGAGAACAGAGCACGCGAACAGAGCGCTGCTTCAAGCTACGGCAATTTGTCATTTTTTCCGGGGCGGCATAAGTGCTAGGGCAGGCGCTGTGCCGGTGATTAAGCACATACCTCAAAGTGTCCCGGCCGTTTTCCATTTTACCCAGTTAGGTTTTTTTGGTTCGTTGGTGTTTTAGGGCAAAATTATTGCCAAAAACAAGTATTTTTATGAATAAACAATATTGTCATAATAACAGAATTGCAACTTGAATGTGGTGACATTGAGGCCAGACAGAAGGAAAGCAGAATTGAGATTTTTCTGTGTCTAGAAAAATGAGATTCGTACAAATGGAATATTCGTGGCTATACGAAATCATTCACAGAATCTTGTTCGAAGGGAGAAGGGCGGGGACCGAAAATAAGAGATCATTGTAATGATATATACCAAAGACGATTCATCACCTTCATCTTTCACCTCAATCGCTAGGTAATATTAATAACCAGGTAAAATGGAAAGCGTACACCAAAAATGGAAGAGCATTGCATCATCTACGACAGTGGTTCTCAATGCGTGTTCTGCAAACAAATTAAATGCAGAAATAAAGGCGTTGGAAAAAAATCGGTATAATTTAAAATAATTTTTGGATGGGATTGTAATCGGCAAAGGACATAGTTGTTCGAAGTTATATGAAGTGGTAGTAAGTACCAAGTGTAGAAAGTGTACAAGCTGACTTAAAGTTCATGTTGAATTGTAAATGTTCCGTGCAAGTAAAATGTCACAGTGTAGCGTTCCCTGGCTTCAAAGGGATTGAGAACCACTGATCTACGAGATGGTAAGTTAACATTTGATGTAAATTACGCCTTGATTCAAGTTGTATATCTTCTCTGCAGTGCACATGTGCTATGCAGAAAAGAGACTAATTCGGGCAACAGCATTCGTATCTAAACGGTGGACACTTTGAGGTACTCAAAAATTGCATCAAAGTTTCTGGCTGGACACTTTGAGGTAGACCCCGGACACTTTGACGCGTGACTCTGGATCTAATAGATATAACCTCTTTCACCCCTTTGTTCATGGCACTTTCTTGGGCTTGTTTTGGTTGAGAAGCCCACTGGAATTTAATGTCATACACTGCACTGGAATTGATAGTATTGCCTCCCAACGTACCTCTTCATCTAGTGTGTTTTTTTCAGCACTTCTTTGAACAGAGAAAAAGGATGATCAGCTAATGTTACGAGTAGCCAGATGGCATGTAGCTGCCATTGTTCTTTGAGATCACAAGATAACCACTCTATTAACTGAGCTGCTGAAGTCGCCCCAAGAAAATATGTCAACTTCACATTAGAATGCACTATAGTGAGCTGAAGGCTGCATTAAACCATGGAAACTTTAGTGTCAGAAGTCCAGAACAGATTGGAGATCCCCAGATATGTCATTGAGAACAGCATTGGGAACGTCATGGGTATGTCACTGGGAACAGCACCACACGATTGGTTGAGGAAGACTGTAGCCTGATGAGCAACAAGTTGCAATATAATATCTATGTTGTGCAATTTTAGAAACCATTATGAGTAGATTTAAGTACGATGTAGGATCATCATCATCATACCCTTATCCCACCTGTGGCAGGGTTGGGTCTGCGGGTCCACTAAGCATGCTTGGAGTGGGGGCACCCCAGCCACGCGTCTGAAACCCGCAGGAATATTGGCACCGATGTGGGCGATGCAATTACAAAAATAATACTGTAATAAACTGGCAAGTGACTTGCTGTTGAAGCCTTTTGAATGTAGTGGCCAAGATGGGCAATGGTCATTATCATCGTTGTTTGAATTGAAATTGATGTGATGTATAAATGCGAGAAAGGCAGTCATTTTTTTTTTACCTTAGGCAAAATTTCTTTAGCGACAATACTTAGGCGATGTTTGGTAGAATACAGACAAGTGATCCGCTTGATACAAATACCTATATAGCAATTTGGGATGGAAATCCAGTTATTAAGTAAACGGAAATCAACATTAAGTGAGTGAGCCCAAGTTTGCTAACCAAGTTTCTCAAAGTGTTCCATGGCTTTAGCGGTTGAGTATTCATCCATGTGCTTATGTTGGTTTTGGTCAATTTGCAAATGCCTCTTTGCAGCTCTTGTTTTCATGTAATCTTCTATAAGCTGTCGCATTGTCTTACTGGATATGGCGAGCAGTCCAAGGTCACTAACTGTATGCAATGAGGCAGTGGGAAAATCGAAATTAATATCGCAGTTACAGTAAAACACGGTTATAACGTTTTGTTGTGGACCAAAAGGGAACAAACGTTATAACCGTGAAAACGCTATAGCCATGATATGCTTTTTTTGTGTTTTTCTATCCATTGTTGTTGTTGTTTGTTGATTTTTTAGGGCCCTTCAACTACAAAGGTCATTAGAGCCCCGTCCACGGCATAGTTCTTATGCAGGGACTGCACAGACGCTGCACTAATGCGTCGATTTTTGGGCATTAGCAGTACCCAGGTTTTTTCCAAGAGGCCACCCATGTCAGTAATAGCTGGGGTTGCGCTGATTAACTTTAGTTATCAGACGACAACTGGTGTATCCAACGCAATTCGCCTCTCCCGACATGGCTGGCCGCTTGGGAAGACTAGGTACTGCTAATACTCAAAAGTCGTCGCATTAGTGTGGTGTCTGTGCAGTCTCTGCATTAGAACTACAGTATAAGGTGGACGGGGCTATAATGACCTTGTATTTGAGGGGCCCTAAAACACTAACAAAATAAACTAAAACTGGGCTGAAAGCCCAGGCCTGGGTCGGGTTCGGCAAACACTGACAGTAATGCGACGATTTTTGGGTATTAGCAGTATTCAGTTTTCCCAGGCGGTCACCAATGCCAGTACTAGCTGGGGTTGCGCTGCTTAACTTCAGTGATCAAACGAGAACTGGTGTGTCCAACGCAATTCGCCGCTCCCTTTTCTATCCATAAGACTTATTGGATTGTATATATGGGATGTAGTGGTAAAACAACGTCATGTGGGGGTACATAAATGATTTCTCTATATATGTACAGTATTCAAGAATTGATGATTGCTTCATGGTGGATGGCTGCATCCACCAGGGAGCGACGAATTGCGTTGGACACACCAGTTCTCGTCTGATCACTGAAGTTAAGCAGCGCAACCCTTGCTAGTACTGGCATGGGTGGCCGCTTGGGAAAACTGGGTAGTACTAATACCCAAAAATCGTTGCATTAGTGTAGTGTCTGTGCAGTCTCTGCATAAGAACTATGTTGTGGACGGGGCTCTAATGACCTCGTAGTTGATGGGCCCTAAGACACCAACAAACAAATAATGCTTCCATCTCTGGATGTTGAGGCACACATATCTTCTTGGTATCTTGGCTGACATCTACACAAGTTCTTTGTATTTTGTCATAATTGTTGATAGCTGTTTTGAGTTGTTTGTTTGTTGGTGTTTAAGGTCCCGTCAACTACGAGGTCATTAGAGACCCGTCCACTGTATAGTTCTAATGCATATACTGCACAGACACTACACCAATGCGACGATTATTGGGTATTAGCAGTACCCAGCTTTCCCGAGCGACCACCCATGTCAGTACTAACTGGGCTTGCGTTGCTTAACTTCAGTGATCAGACGAGAACTGGTGTGTCCAAGGCAACTCGCCGCTCCCTTGCTGTTTTGAGAGTGGTAATAGGAATCCCACATTGTCTTACCACCTCAATTCTAGGTCGCTTGTCTCATTAGTACTAAAACCACACATTAGCATGATTGAGTGGTCTGTTCGTGTACAATGTATGTTGTACATTCTGCACATATGCAACATTCCTGATCAGGACATATGCACATATGGTTTGGAAATTTTTCATATCCATGATAGGATATGAAAAACTTAGCTGCCAACCAGGATATGAAAAACTTAGCTTCAAACGTTATAGCCGGGAAAACAAACGCTATATCCGTGATCCTTTACTACTAAAAAGCCATCGGCTCTGCCGGGACCAGCCCAGACAGACACTATAGCCTTGAAAACGTTTTGAACGTTATAAACGTGTTTTACTGCAATTCAGCCACCACATGTGAAATGCAGTGTATATTCAGTTTGAAATGGGGATCATTTCGTATTTATAATAAGGTGCGCATTGGCATTTGTGGTTATGTATTTAGGTTGTTAATACTATCATTATCATTATTGTTGTTAATAAGATAATTATGCCATGTGCTTGATGCCGTAGCATTAAAATGATGCTGCTCACGATTGCATTGGATGGTGGTTGGTTGACTTCGGCAAATGAGTTACCGAACACCGGTTGAGTAAGGCGTGGTTGGACCGCTACTCAGCGTTGTGGTCTTCGACCACTTTATGAATGAAAAGCGTCAACTAACCTGACATTTTTCGAAATATTATGAAAATGACGTGTAATGGAAGACATCCGAAGAAACCATTAGGATCGCATTTGCTAATTAACACAGCACGTTTCCAGTTACCCCTGTAGTTACTGTTTTCGTTGCTCTTTCGTCTTTTATTTTGAAGCCGAAGAGACCGACGTGCTGTGCAGCTTGAAAGCTCTACAGTACTACTCATTTTATAGATTATTTGAAGTAGTAATTTTCTGATTAAAGTGTAAGTTTTGTTTTACAAGATCGCCAATCGAAGAAATGCCAAGAACTTAACTGTCATTAATGCGTCGTCTGCTATTCGAATTTTACTGACGTTCTACTCCGATAGGTGGCGTTGTATGTCTAATTCTTTTTCAAATTTTTTTATTGCGTTCTGTGGCATGACGGTATATTCCATTGTTAAGGCCAGGCGCACACTGTGTATTTGTCAATTAGTTTTTTTCTGCTAGACGCCGTGTTTCAAGTGTACGGCTACCCGTTGGTTTTCATTGCCCAAGCTGAGCTTGACTAGTGCGCGCCTAGCCTAACTGTAACTAATTAGCACAGAACATATGAACTTAAAGGGAAACTTAGTGTTAAGGCCCCCATACACGATCGCTCCATTTGGATGGCGTCCGAATGGATGACGTCTAAAAATCAGCACATACACCATCACTCCATGCTGTTCACGCCATTTTGTTTTCAGTTTAGTTTAAGTTCTGGTGAGAACAGCATGGATGAGGAAGAATTGCTACTTTTGGTGGCTGGGTAACCATATTGTCCCTCTTAAAAGACACAAGGGCGGCATTTAGTCATTGTTTTTCCGCAGCCACAGCAGTCTGTAACCCCTATGCCAGTGGTGGCGAACCTGTGACCCACCGTGCAATTTTCAGTGACCCGCCCGAACGTGAATCATATCTAGTTTATTGTATCATAGTGTGTGGGATGAACCCATAGACCCAACCCAGCCACAGGCGGATAAGGGCATTATGATGATGTTCTCTATTGGCTACTTTAATAAAGTAATATATCCATTACTAATAATAATTTTTTATTCATAACATTAAATAGTGATTGCAACTGACCTGCCACATCTGCCCTATGCTTATTTATCATCAGTCTACTGTTTGTCTTTTTGTGGAATTCCACCAACGCCAGGGGGGGGGGTGAGCTCCTACACCTGGAAATTTTGCCTCATCTACCTGTAGCATAGTAGAGGGGGTGTGGTCGAGTTCGTTTGGACACACCAGTTCTCGTCAGATCACTGAAGTTAAGCAGTGCAAACCCAATTTAGTATCAACATAGATGGTTGGTAGTGAACGTTGGGTGCTTCTAATTTCCCCTCTCCTATTTCCCCTACACCTACCTCCACCTCACCCGCAAGCAGCCTCCTTAGGGGTCGGCCTGTTATGGCTGTTTGGCTTACTCCCCAACCCCTGAGCATAACATACTAACATACTTTTACGTGCAAGTGACATCATACACCACTCAGGTCCTCTCTCGCCTGAAAGAAGCCAACCTACCTCGGTGCAGTATTGAACCTAGAACTGCTGATGCAGTTACCGAGTGTGCCACCCACTGCGTCACTGAGGCAGGTTATAAAAATTTCCAAAAGCATTCATTTTAAAAAAACTACGTGTCATAAACATTGCAAGTTTGTCTATAATTCCCTGCCAGCCATTATGGTCCGCTCTCCAAAGCTGCTTGTCACATACTGATCCCTATTTGGACCACGTTTTTCACACACGATCATGCCACTGTTTCAAATGACATGGTGCCACTCCATTTATCAGTTGTCACTCCTGGTGGCAGGGCATACTAACACCACGTTTTTGCCACACACGGTCAGTTAGCATGATGGAGTGATGGAGCGATTGGGTGGATGTTGGCTTGACCAAAAATCCAACCAAGCTCATCACACCACATCATCCACTTCAGTTTCCCCACACACGATGTGATTTTGGATTGACACCATGCCATTTGGACAGATGGAGCGATCGTGTAAGGGTGCCTTTATAAATTTGGACCTAATACCGGATGAGTGCCGCCCTACATCATAAGAAGAACTAACAAATACATAAATGCCTAAGTACATAAATTTTGGTGGCAAGCATGTGCATCCATGTAGTGCAACTGGTAGAGCGCTTAGTTCACAAATCATTGTGGTTGTAGAATCGACCCCATCTTTGTTCACGAAATTTTTTTTTATAAAATATTTTTTGGATACTTTTTATGGCTAATACCTACCTCTTTATGCAATATTTATATGTTAATGCTTATACATACCTAACTTCAACATCATCCAGGATTAAGCTGAATCTATTCATTGGTGTACCAAAAATAAAGTCTGCCAAGTTTTGTGATAGGAATTAAATGTGAAAAACAGGCAGAATAACAGCAAAATATTTTTTATTATTTTATTTTAAATTGCCAAATATTTTCTAAGGGGCGTTTAACAATGAAAAACAATATAAACATACCAGTTCTATGCCTTTTCACATTAACCCTCGAGCAGGTGCGTCAAAGACAGTTACACCAGTGGGCACATAGGAGAACTTAGTTCACCACTTGATATATAGCATGTTATACCTCCATTCACCCACCAGAATTTCTTCACAGTGAATTTTTGTTGTACATTAATGTTTGACAAGTATTGAAATGGCATTAAAATGTGAAAATTATGCTAAATATATGATATACAGAACAGAATTATTGATTCTGAAAAATGTAATTTTTGGACTACTCTGATTGTTCTTCACCACACGCAATGGTGAACTTCATTCACAATCTATGACCAGATTGAGTTTGAACCCCCAAAACAAAAAGACGGCTGAAGCTAGAAACTTGAAATTAAGCTGGGACCTAGAAAATGAATCTAATTAAAGGTATCTAGAAGGGCACTAGATTTGGTCCATGTTTAATAGGTTTATTTAATGAAATTTTGAGCATGGTGAACTAAGTTCACCAACGCGCTCGCTCGAGGGTTAAAACTACAACAAATATGTGTCAACTATGCAATGCAACCACATTTTCATTTACTACATACTTTTTTATGGACATTTAACAATGTCTAACGATATGAGCCTACCTAGTTCTATGCCATTTCACATTTAAACAACTGCAATAATGTAAAGGTTTCAACTATGCAATGCAAACACCTTTTCATCAATTTTCATTTACCAAATACTTTTTAATTGGCATTTAACAGTGAAAAACTATATAAGTATACCTAGTTCAATGCCATTTCACATTAAAACAACTACAATTTGAAACAGACATTGGAAGATTTGGGCCTTGAATTATCCCTTTGTGAATTCCCATTGTTATCAACTATTTGATCACCAATAGAAATCTTTTGATTTCAAGATGTCACTCAAACACTTTCCCATGGCTAATCGAAAGTACACAGTTCATTTTGGAGTGAAAGGAATTTTTAAGTGAATATGTAAGCCAATGGTGTATTGCAAAGAAAGCAGCTGAATTTTATGTGGAGGCATTGCTCATATAAAAGCATGGATAAATAAGTTAATTATGATGTAAAAATGCTGCTGAGGAAACGTGGTGCTAATGATGAAGTGAATGCTTCTACAACGGAAAAAGATTCCTGCTGTATATCAGGATCAATGCTGCAGGAAAACGCCCTATGTTTCAAGGTTGGATCGAGGGGGAAGCAATGGCTCCCCCATCAGTGCCTCAATGGTTGGCACATTTCAACTGATCCAACATTTTTCACTGCTATCTCCACTTCTATACTGCCAGTGCAATCTTGTTGTCCATTCTGCAGTTGTCTATACCACTGAAGATAGGATATTGTCTAAGGGGCAGTAGAGGGCCTAATATAATTGCTAGCTAGATTTATACTAAGGGATTCTGAATATTTGAAGTGCCCCTTATCTGCTGCTGGATACGTCACTGAGTGTTACTACAACTTTGAGAATTGAAAACTTCAAGGCTAGCAATGCATGGGTTGAATGATTTAGGAAAAGACAGTATTAACTTTTCATATATTAACATATGTGGGGATTCTGTAGAAGCTGGCGCTACTTCATCCAGCTGCCTCACCTTGATACAATGAGCAACTGTCTACATTGAGCACTTTTGAACGGAACAGCAAGTACTCAATGTAGACAGGTTTTACTGTACATATAAATGCATATACATTCTTTGTATGCGAATAAAAAAATAATAATAATATAAAATTGCAAAACATTAAAAAAGGAAAAAACACCAACTAAAAGACAACAACAAAAAATACTAACGAAGTATTGCAATTTTAAAAAAGATTAATCAGCACAGTACAATCGCAGTGAAAAATAATAACGTTAAAAAAACGAAATGAAAAAATGAATAAGATAAACTATACTCACAAAATGAATGCTATGGTAAATGACACAGCTCAATTCCAACACAAACTCACACTAAATAATGAAATCATCAAATCAAAGTGAAAATAAATTAAAATCTATCGAAATTCAAATAAACAATGCAATGGGAAACATTGAAATGGAATAGTAAATGAAATGGTAAATGGAATATTGAAATAGTAAATGGAATATATTGAAATAGAATTAGAATACCATATGTTACTTTGACATCCAATAGATGGCGTTTTACAAATTAGCATGTGTTTACCTTTCTTTTCCCTGTCACAGGTGTGACATCTGTATAATCATTATATAAAAAACCTGGCTCTATTGGAATGAAACGTTGTGCCAAAATTTCAAATCAATCGGTCAAGAACTTCCAGAGATTTGCGGTTTTGAACAAACACATTTACATTTTTATTTATATAGATTTTCACATTCAATACAAATTTGTCCCCGATGATTATCACAGATTGCTCTGGAGCATCAGTGGCATAAATATTGCATCAGCCGTTTAATTTTTGAAGGGCAGAAGGAACAAACCCAACGATTTTATGTAGCAGATGTGTTTTCACCCTCCATAGCTGAAATTGACTTAACGAACTCCTCATCTCTTCTCATTATGTGTCCATACAACCTCAACCTATTCTCCCTCATATTTTGGGGATGTCCACCAACCCCAGGCTACCTCTAAAGGCCCCCATACACGAGCGATCCAACAGGCCAAATGGCCCTGCGCCGATCCAAAACTCATCGTGTGTGTGGGAACTCAAATGGATTGTCATGGATCGGCAGACCTGACTGGATTTTTGGCAAGTCCAAAATCCACGACACCGAGCCATTGAGCTGAGGCTCGGCCCTACCGTGTGTGGAAAATTCCCACGCCAAATGGAGGCGGGGCGTGTATTGGCGTCGCCGTGTGTGTGAATTCCCAGGTCCAAAATCCTTTCAGTAGGAAATTGGACGTCGAGGTGAAAAGTATGTCTTTTTCAAGTGGACATGATTTTATAGTAGAGGTGATTGAAAAGTATAGAGAAGAGCCATGTCTTTGGCAAGTGACAAATGAAGATTATCACGATAAAATGAAAAGAAATCAAGCCCTTGACAATATTCTGGAGTTATTTAAAATGAGGGACCCCTATGCCAGCCGGGAAACTGTTCAGAAGAAGCTTTCATCCATTCGAGGGTCATATAATAAAGAGCTAAGAAAGGTGAGTTTCATTAAAATATCTATTTATAAATGCTTTCCCTTTTACTCAGTCTGAGAAATTCAATTCAAATTCTAACAAAACCATCATGCATTCATTCGTATGATCATTGTTACATGCCACGGCCTCCATTTTATTTGCTTCGTTTTGCTAAATTCCATGTGAAATGAAATAGGAAAATCATACGGTCATGCAACCTTACAACCTCAACATAACCTAATTACTAAACCCAAAATAACCAAATTACACTTCATTGTAAAGTGTAATTTTAAGTGAAGTGAAGGTTAGGTTATGTTAGGTATGGTTGGGTTTTGTTAGGGAAAGTTAAGTTCAGTACACAATTGCCACAGAGAAGGGCTTTAGCAGGTACTTGGTACTACCACCTTCACCCCACGAACAAGATACAAATCGTTTCTGTGAATGATCTCATGTAGCCATAAATATCCCGTTTGTAGGGATCTACTTTTTTCTAAGAGAAAAATGTCCAACAACAGTGTACCCGCTAAAGTTCACAGGTGCCTACACTCTAGAATCCTGAAGCCATGGTTTGTTGTTCATTTGATTGAATGATCAAACAAATGAATGCATGATAGTATCATTCACATTTGCATCAAATCCACAGACAGGGTAAAAGGGAAAGTGTAGCCCTTTATTTAATCACTCATCTCCTGTTAAAATGCACACTATATATATATATATTATCATACCTTTATCCCACCTATGGCAGGGTTGGGTCTGCAGGTTGTAATCCTCCCTTCCCATCTATCCACAACCAGGCTTTCATCCACCCTGCATGCAATCACATCCCTATGTACAACCTGCTCCCACATCTGCTTTGGTATCCCATACTCCAGATGCCCCATACCACCTAAACCTATTTTCTCTCTTCTCCATGATGCCACCCACCCCAAACTGCCTCTAATATACTCATAAAATGCACACTATATAAACTCCAGTAACAGTTATTTACCTGCCATAAATGGTTTTAATATTGTATTTTAGGTGAAAGCTTCATTGATCACTGGGTCAGATACCGGTAGTGTCCATGTGCCAAAACTGTGGTACTATAGCCACCTAAGTTTTCTCCAAGATCAAGATATCCCACGAAACTCACGGAATGCTTCATCTATAATGGATGACCTACCATTTGAGGAGGAAGAGGTACTATCTACAATGTTTTTATTCCATTTCTTTATTTTGCCAATAATACAATGAAACAAATATTACTAAACATTACCAAATGTTAATAGAAATGGTACAAATATTACTAAACATTACTAAATGTTAATAAAATACTAAATACATTCTTTGCCTCATATTTGTCCTATTCAACAGAATTTTCTCTCTCTCCCTTCATTTTAATTAATATACATTTTTGTATTATTCAGATTCTTGCCAAGGCAATTTTCCTGCACCAATGAAATATTCTTTGAACATTTCACGAACAAGCTTTGCAGAAATAGATGAATTGCGTGATGTGGTAGTTTGTAGGGAGGTTAGTGAATTGTCAGCTGAAGTTTGACATTCTTCTGATGATTCCACTTCTCCCATAGTATATGTAGGACATGTTTTTCTAAGAAAGTTATGTAACATGCAGCAAGTCACTATGACAAGGTCAATTCTATCCAATGACAAATTAATGCTACTATGAAATATTCGAAAACGATTAGCCATTATTCCAAATACATTCTCAACTATCCTTCTAGCTCTGGATAAGCGGTAATTGAAAATTCTTCGATCTTTTGATAAAGTTTTCTGACTAAATGGCTTCATGAAGTCCTGTCTTAATGCAAATGCTTCATCCCCAACAAAGACATAGGGTAGACAAGTCGTTACTTGATGTGAGAGAGGTTCTGGGGGAGGTATGTTGAGTTGGCCATTATTCAATTTCTTAAAGAACTCAGTATTTCTAAAGACCCCACCATCTGATATTCGACCATTAGTCCCTACATCAACCCAGATAAACTCATAGTCAGCATTAACACAACCCATGAGTACAACTGAATGAAACTGTTTATAGTTATAAAAGTATGATCCACTTCCTGGAGGTGGGATGATCCGAATATGTTTTCCATCCCAGGCACCAAGGCAGTGTGGAAAATTCCATCTATTTTCAAATCCTTGAGAAATTGCCCTCCACTCTTCGACAGTATTAGGCATCTGTAAAAAAATAAATGTATTAGTGATTTACCTAAAGAATAATACTTTACATGTATAATATGATTATTATCTATTGCTGAATTAAAAAACTTTGAATTCAAACCTTTTAAATTTCTATTGATTGATTTATTTTAATTTTCTTAAAGAGTGATGATCCATTTGTTGATAATGGAAGCCCAAGTAGCCAACATTCCTCCTCATCCAGATCATCATTGACTTTCAAAAGACCCAAAGCAAAAGCAGACCAAGTTTTAGATAAAATAGCAAAAAGAATGGAATGCCCTATCATCTCCAACCCAGCCACATCTGTAGATGAACCAAAGCAACCATATGAAGCATTTGGGAAATATGTTGCAGAGAAACTGAGATCTATGCCAACATCAATGGTGCCTTATTGCCAGAAAATTATAAGTGAAGCAATTTTTTTAGGTGACATGCAATCTCTTCGCATCTCTTCCAGGATCATGACAGACCAATCCCCACCCAATACAAACCAAGAACAAGTAATGATGGCTTACTACTCAACTGTTGAATCAACAGATAGAAATACTGAATTTCAAAATTTTTGAAATAACTATTCTTTTATGCATACTATATTATTTTTTTACTTTAACATAAACCTTTGTTCTTAATTTACAGAAAAATGATATTGTTATATACATACCTTCATATAATCTTGGAGACAATGCAAAATGGCTTTACAGGTATTGGGTATTATCTGTCCCAAAGCTTGGGGTGAGATAGCTGTAGGAAATTTTAGTTCCTCATAGGTACATCCACTTGCTAAATAGCGAAGAGTAGCAGTTAATCTCTCATGAGGGGTGATGGCTTGCCTCATATTGGTGTCCTTTTTCTTGATCATTGGGGTGACCATTTGAAGCAGTGTGTTGTAAGTCATCTCATCCATCCGTAAATAATTTCGCCAATCACCAGGCTCCAGTGATAGTTGTTGAACCAAATTTAAATGAGTTAATTGCCTTCTAGCTGAAAGCCATCCTTTTTGCCATTTGGTTTTCCGTTTTCTTTTTTTGATATAAATGCAAACTGCAGTGGCAGCTAAATTGAGGAATTCCTCCTCATTCATTGTGGTGACTGAAATAAAGAGATGTTTCAAATTTGCAGGTTGTAAACTCGCACGTCTTGACTCTATGGTAACATACAGCAAACTGAAACTGGCCTGGCTTTGAGTGGATTGGTGTGGTCATGAGTGACCCCCCAATTTGGACTGAGTCCAAATGGCCTCAGTCCAAATGGCCTCAGTCCAAATGGATTGATCGTGTATGGCCACCTTAATATACTCATTCCTAATTCTATCAGCTGCCTGCTGACACCCTGCTCATGTGCCACAGCATTCACATCTTGGCTTGTTGCATTCTACTGCAGTGGCTCTCTTCCCTGCCAAACACTCAGGTACTGCAGCCAAATTTTCCATTGGAAAATTGCTACGCTGCCCCCATAATAGTGCTGCACCACGAATTACAGGTGTCATGAAGAGCTGCGCTACTACAACATCTTTACAAACGTGGATGGTAAAGGTAGTCTGTGAGACTGCCAACTACCAAAAAATATAGATTGGAATTAATGTATAAGGAAATCATTGCATAGATCATTATTAAATAGAAAAGAATGAAGGTTCTGAAAATTTCAGGGCCATCGCATGCTTAGAAACCAATGATCAGTGATTTTTGTAAGATGCAGGTAATCTGTCAGACTACCCTTTTTCATTCTAAGATTTTAAGCAAGGTATTCTGCAAGGATGAAAATGAGCCACTTCCCCAGGCAATATTCAGATTTTTAGACTTTAGAGGAGATGGTCGTTTTATAAGTAAATCCAGCATCCCTATGGATTTTGTTCCTGCAGAGAACTTTTTCTATGGTCAAATTCCAATGATCTTGCAGCTTCATATGCCGCTTCTTACCTCTCTGGGCGTTATGGCACATGTGTGTTAATGCATTTATAATAACTTGAGTCTAATGCAATTTTGATGTGTGAATAGATTTTTGTTTTAAGCTCTAAGTTTTCTTGAAAACCAGTAGTAGTCGTTTCAAGATCCATGTCAATTAATAAGAAAAAAATATGTTAACTACGTTTGAAACTTTAAAAAAACTAACTTAGAGACATTGACTTTTTTAGGGACCATGGGTTTTTTTATGAACATTGTGTTTTTTTTAAAGTGTCACTTTTTTGAAAAATACCAAAAAATGAATGACCAATGAATATATGAAAGTACCGATATATCTGCACAACATGTAGCCATGATAAAAGAACCCAAAAAACTTTGGTAAATGGACACTTGCAGAAAGATATGGGGCTAAAAGTGAAAAATGCGTTTTTTAGAGGCCATGACTATACTGTTTTTCTCAGGAGATTGTCAGTAGTAAAACATGCTACAAGATGTCATTTTTTCAAGAAATGGTACTTATGAAGGGATTGAAGAAGCTATTTCCATCAATTTTGGTGGGGAGGACAAAACCACTGGGTGGGACATGTCCCCCCCCTGAACCACGTGGTTTAGCAGATGAGGAAGAATTGTTTGATGACGATTTTGAATAATTTGCTTAGCCATGGGACATTCACAACTCTATTAGTCTTAAACCATGATCATGATAGAGACACCAGTAATAAATAATACACCAAATAATACAACAGTTCATACACCAAATACACAAATAATACACCAGTAATAAACACTTGCTATGGTTAAAAGTCACAACCAGGATGTGAAGTTTCAAAATGAAAAAAAAAATGGTACCATTATTCGCAAATCATCATGATCACCATCACACCTTAATCCCACCTGTGGTCTGCAGTTTCACTGAGCATGCTTTGAGTGGGGGCACCTTCAGCCAGGCATCTTGAACCTGCAGGAATATTGGCTGGGTTGTCTGTGGGAGGTTGCCAGCCTACCCCAATTGTTCCAATACCACATTAACACATTGCACATTAACAATAACCATCTAATGCACACACATATGGAATCAACATATTCACAAATGGAATATCAAAATTTTGTGGTGGGTATTGCTTACATATTTATTACACATGGCTGTAATAACTGCATGGTGCATTTTGGGTTAGCTGGAATTTTCAAGAATAATTGCTGGAAATTATGTAAGACAAAACCTAACATCAAAATCTAAAAAGTAATGTTAAGACAAGGAAAAACAACAGGGGCAACAAGACCAGTATATACAAAGAATACTACTCACCACAGACTCCAGAATACAAAAATTCACTTAACTTAAGTATCTTTAGTTGTGGTGGATACTTACTCTTGTGTGGCCTTCAGGTGAAAGGTTCCTGCTCATTGGCAACAGTTGAATCGTCACTCTTCCTGTGGAGCACTCAAAACAATGGCAGAAAAACAGTTAGCAAATGCAAGCAAAGAATATTACAAACAAATTAAAAATTCTACTATATTCTGATTCAAATACGTAATTTAAATATTATTTTGTTTCACTAATTCAACGTCAATTTCTACCAGTATTTTGGCTCCGTCAAACACATTGAGAACAAACATAGTACAGTATACCCACAATACCAGTTGCAGGAGCCATTACACTTCTAGAAAATCACGTTATTTTCATTAAACATAATTAAATATATATAAATAAATTTTCTTATAACCTACCTTATTGGGTCCTTAACTGGAAACGAGAACAATGGCTGACCTTTATCATACTCAAACACACATTTTCTTTGTGGAGCCATACCACTCCTTGGCCTCCTCCCGCTTCAACGTGGTGTTGTTTGTGTTGTTTTGAAATTTAGAAGGGTTTTCCGTTGATATTATTACCTAAAGGTGGAAAAACTATGATTCGATATGAATCGATAATCCGATATTTTGCAGTGCCACCCAATGTCGGTAGAAACACTACCGTTTAAGAGTCCAGAAGTTCCTATATGAGTTTCCCTCACTGCTAATTAGGGCATAATTGTTATATTGGTCACTTTGATGTGTTATACTGTTATTGGTGATGCTGGGCATGGCTATATATATATATATATATATGCAGATAGCTCCTATTGGCCATTGCGTATTACGGCAGCGTTTGCAACCCCCATACTATGTTAGTTAAATAAGTTGAAACTGGAATTAAACTATGATTTAAAAACAAATTCAGTATTCAAAAAAGTGAGACTCATAAAAAAAAAAGATTCATTAAAGCGGGATATTCGTGGCTAAACGAGATCATTCACAGAATTGATATGTATCTTGTTCGCAGGGAGGAGGCCTTCGAGACGAAGGTGAGAAGGCTGGGGGACCGAAAGTAGAGATCATCTTAAAGGTACTTAGCAAAGATAATTCGGCAGCCGATAATTCATAGGAATGAAGTTTAATTTTGGGAAACAATCCTTTACAATGATCTCTGCTTTCGGAGTTTTGGTCCCCCAGCCTTCTAGCCTTCAGCTTGAAGGCCTCCTCCCCGCAAACAAGATACATATCGATTATGTGAATGATCTTGTGTAGCCACGAATATCCCGTTTCTATGAATCTTGCTATTATTATTAAAAATATTATTATTATTATTCAAATCCATTCCATCACATCAAAGCAATTCAAATCCTATGGGTTTGCATACACCACTGTAATATGCATTAGCCAATAGTAGAGGACTGCATTTCATAGTCACGCCCAGCATAAAAGCTGTCTGTAAAGTGACCGATATGACAATTATGCCCTAATTAGAACTAGGGCAATGAAATAAAACCATTTTATGGAAAAACAATATTACACCACAGTCCAAGTTATCGAACATTCCATATTAACCGACACCGTCTGGCTGTGGTCATGTTTTGCACTGTTGGTGCAATATTTCTGCCGGAAAGGGATACAATTTTGAAAGACAAATTTGTTTAAACATTAAACATGTATTTACATGTATGGATGTACAATTAAATGATAGGAACAATAAATGCTTGTTAAATAAGGGAACAAATAGGGAAAATAATTGTAGGTAGATTGCAAAATACATTAAAATTTAAATTTCACATATTTGCTAGCAAATAAATTAATAGTAATGTACTTAACCCTCCATCAGGCACAATACGTTTTGTTGCCTTATTGGGTGCAATGTATCTGCCAGATACATATTCACGGCTTATTTAATTTCCAAATTGTGATCAAGCCGTTCAACGAAGTTCCATGAAATGGCACAAATATGTCAATGACTATGCATATGTTAGGAATTTACCAAAATAGAATGATTTAATTAAACTTATATAAGCATTCAATTAAAAAGATTGTGATTCACTAGCAATCTTGAAATTGCAATAACCAAAATCTTATGGTTACTGTGTTGATTATAAAAACTAAACAAATGAACATTTTTGAATGAAATTTGAAACTCAAATTTTGAAAGTCACATTCTCCAATTTGTATACACCAGTTTTTGACTGCTTATTAGAATTAGTGATTTTATGAACGAATTTTGATGCAGGATATGAGACTACATTTTTCAACTACTGATGATCTAGTTATTAATTTCAAAAGTCATGAAATCTTCATAGCAAGCACTGCAAATGGGAAATATATGTTCTAAGCATAATGGATTTGTACATTTTTGCAAGAGTATTTTGATATATGATGGCTTTTGGACTGTTTGCAGAATTCACAATGCCTGCGTTTCAATGATTCTTTGGATGTTGATGGTTGATGGCTCATTAGATGTTTTGAATTTTTCAATCTTCTGTTGCAAGTAGAGTGGCATTCCTCTAGTTGATGATGATCTTTTGGCCATGTATTCTTGTGTCAGTTCCAAAACAAGACCTTTCAAAAATTGTTGCCTTAACTTCCTTTCATCGTCTTTGCTGGCATAAATTATTTGAGCATTTATGCCAGCAATGTTCAACATGGAAAAAAATACTACAATTGGCCAACGTCTAATATTTCTTGCAACATTGTATGTGGAGTACATATGATCCACAACATCAACACCTGCTTTGTTCTTGTTATAGTAGGTAATTGATGTACCTGGGATTTGGCAGGACATCTAAGTATAATTCTGTGGTCCAACTGATAACTTTTATATATGGAATAACTGTATTTATTATAGCTAAGAATTGGTCTGCTTAGAGACTATAACTATTAACTGCACAGGAACCAAAATTTCTAACTCCTACCCAAAATCTAACCGTTTTCTAACCCTTGTTCTCTCCTCTCTAACTGCAGTTCTCTTTTTCCAATTCATTCTCTTCACGTGCCAACCTGCACATGATGGGTGGATGATGGGATATGCTCATCATGACGTACATATCAGTAATGATCTCTGGTTTTTTGTCATCACCTGTTGATGCATCAATTTGTGCACTATTGTGAAGGCTGGAAACCAGAATAACATTCGTTTTACATTTCGGCACATATAGCACAATGGTGGTAGTTTTAGCAAAGCCAAAGATGCTTGATTTTACTGTTATTTCCTTTGTGTTGATAAAACTAACTGCCATTTGTTTTTCTTAACAGTGCCAACATAAGAAAGGTTTTTGGTTTGCAGAAAATCAACTAGTGGGATATCAGTAAACCAGTTGTCTGCAGGGATGTTTCCTGCAGAATTGTATAGCAATTGCTGATATTAAACTCTCCACTTATTTGCTTTACTGCATATATTTCTCAATTATACACATAGAGTGAAACTCGTTTAACACCAAACTGACGGGACCAAAATATTTTTTCATGTTAAAAGAATTTTGTGCTAAGTGATTCATGCAGAAAACCCATCATTGTTTTGTATGTCATCATATTTTAGTAATTGGATTTATTGCTAAGAGTTACACTTGTAATTTTTCGTAATATAACCAACAAAGCATTAATTTACCTGCCAAAGTTTCTATTTTGGTTATATAATGCAATGTTGGAACAAATGGGGTAGGCCATCATCCCCCACAAATAACCTGGCCAATATTCCTTTGGGTTCCAAATGCCTGGCTGGGGTGCCCCCAGTCCAGGTCATGTTCAGTGGGCCCACAGATCTGACCATGCTGCAGGTGGGATGAGGGTGTGATGTTTACTAGAAGTTAATTTGTGGGCATCATATTAGATTCAATATTTTCAATTTAAATAATGATGTAGGCTACAAATGCATAATTTAAAAAAAAGCCTAAAAGAATTATTGTTTTTGGGATAAAATGTGCTTTATTAGTGTCTTTTTGAGCATAAATTGTCAATAAAAAGGCCCCCCTCCCCATTGTTTGAAAGGTTTGTCAGTGGCATGCCTCTACCATCTTGAATCCCGGCTGTAATCAAGCAAAAGTGACAACCATAATTTATTTGTTTAGTTTAACGAAAACTCCGGTATATGTTGTATATCAAGTATTTTGTTAGCTGAGAAGGAAAATAATTGTGTGTTAAGCGATTTTTGTTTCGTGTTAAAAGAAAAAAATGTATCTAATTACAGAGTATTTTGTCCAGACCACAGTGTTGTTTCGTGTTAACTGTTATTTCGTGTTAAACGAATTTCACTGTATAAAGCTGCAGAATCAACTAAGGCATAAATCTTAATGCCATATTTGTTGGGTTTGGAAGGAATGTATTGTTTGAAAGAGCATCTTCCTTGAAACCCAACCAGCTGTTCATCAATGGTCACATTTTGACCAGGGCTATAGAAATTTTGGCAGCTTTTCACAAAATGGGAGAAAATTTCATGAATTGGAGCTAATTTGTTAGTTTTTTTTATGATTGTCTCTTGTTGAGAGGTCATCAAAACGGATGCACCTCAAGAGAAATTTGACTCTCTTGATGTTCATAACAACAGTAAAAAGATCAACTCCAAAACCATCAACACCCCAGAACTCTTCTAGGTTTTGCATGTTGCTTCTCAATACACCAGCTAAGTACAAGAGGCCAATGAATGCAATAACTTCACATTTGTCTGCTTCCTTAGCTTCCCTATCTCTGGCAAACCTATCCCTAATGGCAGCAATGTAATATTAGTGTATAAAACCATAAGGTTTACCATACTGTCACTAATTAGGCATTTCCAGCATTCCAAAATTGTTGTTGCAGCCCTTGCTTCATTGATGACATTTGATTGACATTTCAGAATGTTGTGTGGAGCCCATTTCACTCTGGATGAGAATGGTTTCTTTTTCCAGGTTGTCAATCCATCTTTCCCAGTGTATAATGTTCCAGATTCCTCTGCACTTTCAGAATCATCAGCATCCTGATCAGTGTTAGAGTCATCCTCTCTTTCCTCTATGACATCCTCTTCATCGATGTCACTTTCATGATCTAAGTCCAGTTCTACCAGTTCATCAGGAATCCATAAGCATTTCATTTAGCATTCTGTTCTGCATCATTTAGCGTGTTGTTTACCTTTCTGTAACTTATGAAACGTTTTTGACAGGTCTCTGAATGATTTCTATGACAAACAAGCAATTATGCTTAATCCCTTTATTCTTTTTTGATAAAGGATTAACTGTTGCAGAGGTGGGAAGCAAGATCTGGAACGTTTATGGGGAAGAAACTGTAAGTGATCAGTGGTGTTGGAAGTGGTTTCAGCATTTTTGAGAAGGGAATCAAGATGCCACAGACCTGCCAAGGTCAGGAAGACCACATGAACGGGACCCTGAGGTGCTGCAGACCCTTCTGGATGAGGACCCCACCAAAATGACTGGGGATATGGCAGACTAGTTGGGAGTTGAGCAGAAGACTGTTTGGAATCATTTGAGAGATGGGAAAAGTGAAAAAGTGGGGTCGTTGGGTGCCACACAGCTTGACAGTGGCTAAGAAGTTTGCCTGATGGAGCATCAGCAGGACTCTTCAGACCATGAAAAACAATCAGCTGTTTTTGGGGTGGCTCATCACAGCAGGTGAGAAATGGATCCTGTACAGCAACCCAATGCAGAAAAGATCACGGGTGAACCCTGCAGAGCCAGGACCTTTGGTACCCAAACCAGATACCCAATCTAAGAAGGTTTTGCTGTGTGTTTAGTGAGATTCCAAAGGGGTACTGTACTATGAGTTGTTTCCATGTGGATAATGGGATAAACAGCAGTTGACCCATGTGAATGAAACATTGCACCAGAAAAGACCCTTTATTGGACAAGGAAGGCATAAAGTATTGCTACTGCTTGACATTGCAAGGCCCTATGTGGCTTGAGAAGTGTTAGATTCCATTATAGCACTTGGAGGGGGAAGTCTTATGCCACCCATCTTATAGCCCTGACTTAGTTCCTTCAGATTACCACCTATTTCAGTTCATGCATTCAGCCCTTGCCAGACATTGCATCAGGAATGAGGATGCTTTGAGGCTCCAAAGCTGCTGGATCAGTGGAGAAAATGTGTGGCAAGGGATGGTGATTATTTCCCAGAGGAGGAAATGTATAGTGTTGTTGTTATGTGCAATAAAAGTTACTTTTACAGAGTGCCACAAACTTTTTCCTAGACCTAATAGTGTGGCGGTACAAGGGTTAAACTGCAGACAACTAGGCATTAAAATAACATGCAAGTTATTTCTGTGAGAATGGAAATTACTGGTCATGGGTTCACAGTTGTCATGTAAAGGCATTTGCAGTTAGGCTTAAGTGTTTGTATCATTTTGCAACAGCTGATTTTTTAAATTTAGTGTACTTTGCTGTTTAACAATCACTGGACTTTGGCTCCAACAATATTCCATACAAATAAACTATGTCAATTGGATTTCATATTAAATCACTTTTTTTTAGTGTGGTTTGTTTTCAGTTTCCCTGGAGTATTTTGGTGGTTGTATCATTTTGCAACACACCTTACCAGCCACATTGGAGTCTATATCCTTAAGGCTTTGGAACGTTGATCCAAAATACTTTACCTTTTGCACCTTTGTTGACAGTTTGCCCCTAGAGATTACATTACTATTATTTTCCAATCCTTCCCATTTTAAAGCTAAATACTTTTTGCTAAATGCCCTCCACTGAGGGGCCCATTGTCCTACTCCCATCAGCAGGTCGCCCATAACCAGAATAAACCCTCACTTGGCAGACCCCAGTATTTTCCCAGGATGTCCTCTCCCTTTCTATGGAACCATCATACATATCCTGAAATATTCAAATAACAAGTTCTACCCTTTCTTTTCATAATACCTCCTAAACTACCTGTCATGGAACAGTGTCATAAGTCTTCTGACTTGGCCAATACAGATGGCAGGTAAATCTTTCTTTATTGCCCTAAACTTTTCTATCATCATCCTGAGATGGAAGATTGGTTTCATTTTGCAGCTAGTTGGCATGAATGCAGACTGATTTCCAATGGGCACTAGTTCTATCCTGTTTGCAACATTCTATTACTCCATCCCAGAGCTTCATGAAATGGCTCAGTAGATTAATACCTCTGTAATTACTGCAATATTTGACATCACCTTTGCCCTTGAAGAGTGCTACTATTCACTTCTCATACCTATACGGAAGGCATTCTTCTCCACTGGCTATCCTATTGAAAAGTTTCCCTAGCCACCCAATTCCTTTCATCTCTCTGCTAAGCGCCCGAACACTTTCTTTACTGTCCATCTCCCCAGAAGGAGTAGAATGGGTGTCAATGTCGTCCATTCCTATTCTAATTGATTACACTGCATGCAGCCCTGATAGGCCAAATTGGAAGTAGAGAGAATGACTCTCATTCCTAGTTACTAAACCATTGCGCCCCCCCCCCCCTCCCCAGAACCTGAATGTTTCCTAACTGCAATAATGCCACCTTCTTGCAGAAACTTCCTCACATCATTCTCACTAAGAGAATTTCATTGTCAAATGACCCTTGAAAAAAAAGACCAATAAACCCATATCTCACTCACTTTCAATGGATGATCATTTCTTCCCCTGTAGTCTGCAAGGGATAAACTTTGACCTTGAGTATCCTCATACCCATTTTTTGACAGTCTGTGAAAAAGCTTAATGTTGTCAGATGCCCACCTCTGATGCAGTGAGTCCCATCCTAATTCTGTGATCATGCTTGAGACACTCAATCAATGAGGCACAATTCTTGCTGCCCTTCTTTGGGTTTCCCAAGATATATCCTGCCTAATGGGAAACCAAATTGGACTGCAGTACTCCACAATTGGCCATGTGAAAAATAGGAAAAATAAGCTATTTCTTTTACTTCCTTTGTGCTGTCCCCCAGCACTCTTCTAACCAAACGCAGGGTACACCCAGCCTTTCCAATCAATTGTCTGTGAGCTCCTTCCACGTGCCCTCAGAGTTAAGAATAATTCCAAGATGTTTATGGGTCTCAACCGTATTAACCCTAACACCACCTATGCAATAAGAGGAATCAACCTGATTTCTAGACGTGCTTATCCAAAGGAAGCTACAATTGTGCCAGTCCTCTTGCCATTCTGTGCACAAAGATTACCCCTCAACCACTACCCTTGAAATGCATTTGTCATCTGAAAATAGCTGAAGAAAGGATTGTATATCAAGCCCTATATCAGTGACATAAATTATGTACAAGAAAGGTCGCAATACCCTTCCCAGGGGGATTCCTGTTGTTGCAGGAGTCCTTTCTGAAGCCTTCCCATCAAAAAGGACTGCTGCCCACCATTCTGAATAACCTTACTATGAATCACTAACTTGGACATTTTTGAAACAATCTTGTCATGGGATACTATGAGAAAGGCCTGCTCAAAGTCCAGGAATACAACATCAGCCTGCTTACGCATGTCTAGAACTCTCTGAATATAGTCCATCAATCAGTTGAGTGTCACATGACCTCCCTTTCCTAAACCCATGCTGGTTATTCCTAAGAATGCCATTTTCCTCCAAATATCTCATAATACATGAGAATAATATATATCAAACAGACTGGCCTATAGCACTTAGGATCTGCAGTATCCTCTGACTTGAAGACTACCATAACGTTTGGTGGCCTAAAGGAGGAGGGAACAATAACACTGTCTGATGTCTATTTAAAAATTAACACCAAATAGTAGCTGACAATGTTATCTGGCCCCATAGCTTTATGGGCTACTAATTTATCGAAAAGCACCTTTTCCCCTTGATAATCCCCAAATGACACTGGTGGGTCATCATCCCTGCTATTTGCAAATGGTTTTGTAAATGAATCATTAATAATATTTGCTGCTATATGTGCCACTATCATTAACTAAGTTTCCTGAACCATCCTTAACAGCATGAACCATACATATAACCCCCTTTCTGCAATTTTTAGGAACCAACAGTATGCTTTTGGAGTTTTCTTGACCATCTCCCCCAAAATATTGTGATGGAAATTATTATAGTCATTTTTAATCAATACTTTTGCTGTTTTCCTGGCTACCTTAAAAGCGGCCTCATTATCTGGATTTAGCGCCCTCCAAAATATATTCCTGAGTCTTCTCTGCTTATGCAAAGCTGCCCTCACTTCCTTGGTCTACCAGTCTTTAAAACCATTATCCCACTTCATCATACCCTCTTCTAGAAGTGCTAAGAGTCTTAGCCAGGATTCCTCAACACTGCAAGCATTGGCAGTGACCTGAAAATCATTCAACTAGGACTCTAAATATGACCTAAACAACTCCCAATCACCTCTGTGATATTGATAACTTAAGTCTCCCTAAAAGGTGTATCATAGCTTGGCAGCTTTCTCACTGGTCGCTAATTCCATTAATGTATCCTAATACAAATCCTAGTACAAAGCTAGGCACATTAGGAACCAGCAAAGCACTAGGGATGCACTTAGGTGAGGGAGGGATGTCAATAGTGAGGTAGTTTATAAGGGGTCCATAAAATGGCTAAAGTTTTTATGAAGAAAGCTTACAAGAATTTTCATGAGAAGATTTTGGAGACAGGCTTAATAAAAATCCAAAGGCATTCTGGGGCTTTTCTAAAGTGGTGTAGGAAAGAGGGTTAAAGGTACACAGTGGTTAATGATGGGTCAGGAAATTGAGTTAAGGATGGTCTTATGATAGCCAATGTTTTCAATGATAGATTTGCAAAAAAGCTCCAGCTAGTATTTGATAGGGATTTGCCAGAAGGAATGGATGAGGTTATTATCACTAGGGTGGGAATTGAGCAACTACTGAGTAAATCAGTCGTTTATAAGACTGTGGGTCCTGATGATATTTCTCCATTTCTTTTGCAGCGACTTTCTGGATTAATTAGCTATTATTTGGTAGAAATATTTAAAAAGTTGTTAAACACAGGCATTGTTCCATCATCTTGGAAATGGGCTAATGTGGTACCAATTTTCAAGTTGGGGGACACAGTGGACCCTAAGTGCTATAGACCAATTTCATTAATGACTGCTGTTTCCAAGATTTTTGATTATACTGTATCTTATCTTCATCTATAATAGGATATCTGGAAAAGAATGGCATCCTTAGTAATAACCAGCATGATTTTAGGAAAGGGAGTTCATGTGACACCCAAATGGCTTGCTTGATTGATTATATTCAAAAGGCCTAAGAAAACAGTGGGTTTTATGTTTTATTCTTGGACTTTCAATAGGGTTTTGTCATGGTACCCCATGATAGCTGGTTTCAAAAGTGCCTAGCTTAGGGATACAATGTGAGGTTACTTAATGGGTAAGGTCCTATCTGCTTGATAGATAACAGAGGGTCCTGTTCAAGGGTAGTGCATCTGTATGGAAACCTCAAGTCAGGGGTCCCTCAAGGAAGTGTATTGGGTCCTTTGTTGTATAAGGTGCATTCAAAAAGTAACAAGCCAGAGGCATAATGATGGAAACCAGTACCTGTATGTTAGAAGTATTGGCCCTGGCTGTTGAGGCACTTGTCCCACTGTGACAGGAGGCAGTGAATGACTGTCTCATAAAATTCCTTGGGCTGCAATGTGAACCAGTTCCGCAAGCATGGCTCGACGTTGGCGTCCGAGGTGAATTGGTGGCCCCTCAGAGCCCTTTTCAGGGGACCAAACATGGTGTAATCACAGGGAGAGAGGTCTAGACTGTATGGAGGGTGGGTGAGAACATCCCATTTGAATATCTGCAGGAGTCCCACGACTGTGTTGGCTGTATGAGGTCTTGTATTGTCATGGAGTTTAATGACCCCACAGGTGAGATTGCATGGTCGTTTTGTTTTGATCACTTGGTGAAGGGTGGTCAAGGTTTGAGAGTAATGCTGGGCATTCACTGTTGTACTGTGCAGCATGGTGTATCAGAAGGGGGCCATCTTGGTCAAAGAAGAACGCCAGCATAACCTTTCCTGCACTCGTGTGGACGGCCTTGCCTTTTTTTGGTGGTGGTGACCCTGGATGCTTCCACTGGAGGCTTGTTGTTTGCGATTCTGGTTTGTAGTATGACACCATGACTCATCTCCAGCCACCACTCGTGCCAGGAACCCATTCCCTTCCCTCGCATAGCACTGCAGATGACCAAGACAGTGGGCGATTCGACATGCTTCCTGGTGTGGTTGAAGACTGTGGGGCACCCATTGGGCACACACTTTGTGCATGTGCAGTCGTTCCTTCATGATGGTGAACACTTCCAATGCTATATCCGACAATGGCGGCTATGGCATTCACTGTCACTCAGTGGTCCTGGGTAATGAGTACATCAACCAGCTGGGCAATGTCATCAGCAATGTGGTGGGGTGCCCCAGACCATGCATCATCGGCTAATGACACCCATCCTTTCCTGAAGCGCTTGTGCCACTCCTTGACCCTTGCAAGGGACCTGCAGTGTTTGCTGTACACTTGTGACATTTGGTGATGAATGTCCATTCCCCCTACTCCCTCTGCTGTCAGAAACCAAACAACACGTCTTTGCTCTTCATTTGACGCCCCCATATCAGTTTGCAATGTGACTGGCAGCATTGGACGATGGATGCATGCTGCTGCTTGCTTTGTATCATAACGTGACGTGCATGCATGCCCCCTAGTGACGGTCTGTGACCTTCCATGCTCTGGTTGGAATTACACCTCATTACACATGCCACGATATTACCATCCTGTCACTGGTTTGCACATTCCAGCCTCTGGCTCATTACTTTTTGAATGCACCTTATACATTCTCTATGTGAATGACATAGGACTTGATGTTAATTCCTTCCTTGAACTATTTGCAGATGACACATGTACTGCTTGGGTATCAGATGAGGAGTTATCATCCTGTACACAATTACAACAGGACCTATATAAGATTTACAATTGGTGTGTAAGATGGGAATTGTCTTTAAACCTGTAAAAGTGTAGCAAGCTCATGGTATCTAGGTCTAGGAAGCTACTAGATTTTCATTACTACATGGCACCCATAAGCACCTTGGAATTATTTTAAATAGTCAAGGTACCTGGAAGGATCATATTGTAAATTGGTTGGGAGGGCTGGGCAATTCCTACATCTGATTGGTAGGTTCCTCAGGGACAGCTTAAAGGAGGTAAAATAAACAGCATATATTTCAATGGTGTGACCAATTTTGGAGTATGGTAGTCCAATTTGGTTTCCCTTCAGCCAGGGTTTATCTTGGGAGATTGAAAGGATCCCAAGGAGTGCACTAAGAATTTTACTCCACAGGTTTTCTTGCAGGGAGAGTGTCTGACATGATTACAGAATTAGGGTGGGACACATTAAGCCAGTGGCTTATATCTGATAGCATTAGTGATTTTGTCAGAGTTCTGCTGCTGCTGGAATGCAATGGACCTCTGTGTGGAAGTGTGCCCCTGGCGGAATGTAAGGGGAGAAAGGATCATTCATTTAAATTGAAGGAGATTAGGTAAATCTTAGATTAGGAACATGAAATGTGGAGATTCTTACTGGCAAAACAGGGGAATTAGTGAACATCCTAAAGTGAAGGAGGATAATATAGCCTTTCTCCAGGAAATTAGGTAGAAGGGGGATAGATGCAGGGCCCTTGGTGAGGGAAAATATATACTAACCAAGTAACTATCCGTGACTTCACTCTGTCATAACTCAGGTCTGCATTGCAGATTTTGGATAATAGTACAGTGATTGAATGATTGGTTCATTAGCTATCATTTAGATTTAATGAGTCATTGTTAAATTATGGAGCAAAATGCAAATTTACCTTAAAATCTGGTCTATGGGATTCCCATACATTCCTCTGGAGCCACTTTTTGAGACTTTTGACAATGAGAATTTTTTTTCAGATTAATTATGTTGGATTTGGCTCTTTGGTCAGTTTTAATTATTTTGTTAGGAATGAACCATTATTAATTAATCATCACCCCCTTATCCCACCTGTCGCAGGGTCGGGTCTGTTGGTTCATCACTAAGTTTCAGCACTAACTTTCTGTACCAAGATTCAACTATAAGTCTATACTGTTTCATTCTGGTGATGGATGAGCCTGGGGGGGGGGTGGACATCATGGAAAAATGATGGATAGCAGGTTGAGGTGATCTTGAAACATAATGAGAAAAGATACTTCAGTAATACAGGTATTTGGATGCACCTTGGGCAGGGGGAGACTGAAGCAGATGTGGGAGCAGGTTGTCCATAAGGATATGGTAGTGTGTGGGTGGTGACAAAGTGGAATATAGACAGGAGTGGGGGACTAGAACCCACATACCCAACCCTGCCATTGGTGGGATAAGGGAATGATGATGATTAATTAATAATGATTCATTCCTAATAAAGAGTCAAATCCAACATAATTAAATTAATCTGACAGAACATTTCCCATTGCCAAGAGTCTCAAAAGTGATCCATAGGAATGTATGGGATTCCCATTTACCAGAATTGATGTGAATTTACGTTTTGCTCTCTAGTTCAAAAATGACTCATAAAATCTAAATGGTCCCAATGAGAACTTTGTAGCCAATGAACCAATCTTTTGATGGCTGTGCTGCTCACCAAAAATCTCCAGGGCACACCCGAGTTATGACCCTAGCAAAGTCGTGGGTAGTTACTTGCTGCACCACCCAGTATATATATACACACTGAGTGGCCAATTTATTATGACCACCTGACAGTCTGATGCACATGAGCTGGTGCACAACAGTGTTGCCACTCGAGGGCAAGATAGCTATAATATGGAAATGCAGGAGGGAATTATCAGCTGTACTGTTTTATTTATGAAGTTATGGGCAAATGATTTGATTTAATTGAGTTTGAATGCAGGATTGTTCTGGCAGCCCTGTCCCACATGACATCAGCAGACCCTTCCCAATCCCAGTCTACCTAGCAAGAAACTGCCTTCCTGAATTCTTCTGAGTTGGCTGGCAACTGCCACCACCGATCATGAGCAACTTGTGCCCACTTAGTTCTGGAGATCTTCACAGGAGAGTACCCAGCAGTCTTGGATCTCTGCCCTGTGTTGCAGCTCTACCATGAAAAAGTCAATTTGGGACCTCCCCTGTGGGGAATGAAAGGTGATGAGGTGCTTTTCCCTTTTTGTGAAACTGTATTGGGACAAAAAATACTGGCCTTGCTGCCCCTTTTGTTTTTCTATTGTATTGGGACAACTCCAGGACTTTCTGGCCTGCATGGCTGACAAGGCCATGCCCACATCCCCCATGGACCTCTTCATATCCCAACCCATCCTTTCCTACATGGCCATTGAAGACCCCCAATAATTAGGCATTCAGATCCCATGCTCTGACAGATCCTGCCATTGACTATTTGAACCTCTCTTTCAAAATCCGTCCAAAAATTATCTCTTATTGTATCCCCAAGCCTGCCTGTGGGGCATATGCACTGATGAGGTGGAGCCCAATACCCTGCCAGACTGGTAGATGTAGCATGAGGTTAGGCTTAAATGCCAACCTCACTACCAGCTCACCACACCATTTGCAGTACCCAAAAGCCACAGCCCTACCTGGAGCTAGAATGTGAGAATGTTTGCCTTGAAAAAGGCAGTGTTAAGGTGTAAGTTGTTGGAAAGATTTCACCAAAAACAGCCAAAGTCTGCAGAGCTTGCAAAGGCACATGTCCAATAGCACACAAAACCATGAATCCAAAATCAATATAGGCAGCCTGGAACCACAGCTAGGAGGATCATTGCCCTGGCCAAACACCAGAAATATGAGGCCCCCTATCATCAATTAGAAATCAAGGAAGGGGAAAGAGAAGTTTTTAAACTGGCCAAGGCTATAGATAGGGCAGCCAAAGATATACCCTAAGTGATTATAGTGAAGATAGTAAATGTAGGGTCCTGTTTCCCCTGACTGAGCTAAAGAGGAGTTGGGAAAAGTATTTTCAGCTTTTGAATGCTGCAAGGGGAGAGGACGACATTGACACCCATACTACACCTCTAGAGGTGGAGAACAGCATAACAGAGGGGGAAAGTAGTCAGGGCTGTTAGGAAGAATAAAGGTTGAAAAGCTCTAAGCTGAAACATAATCACAATTGAAGTGTAGCATAGGCTAGGTATTACAGGAAATGGGTGGTGAGAAAAACTTTTCAATAGGATAGCTATGTATATGAGATAGAATGCCATCTGCATGGCATGAGAGTTGGATAGTGCCACTCTTCAAGGGTAAAACAGATCTCCAAGATTGTAGTAACTATATAGGTATAATGCTAATGAGCAATTCCATGAAGCTCTGGGAGAGAGTAATAGAATGTGGCCTTTAAGATAGAACTAGTGTCCATGGAAATCAGTTTGGGTTTATGCCAGGTAGGTCAACAATTAAACCAATCTTCTATCTGGGGCAGATGATAGAAAAGTTGA
>JAAFCE010009058.1:10188512-10198731 GCA_013389805.1 Trigoniulus corallinus
GGCAGTAAAGAAAGATCTGCATGCCATGTTTATCGACTTGGAGAAGGCTTATGATACTGTTCCACAACAGATAGTTCTAATTCTAATTCTAATTCACAACACTGCAAGCAGCCTTATTTGGCCAATATGGCAGTGGAGAGACCAACTCTCATTCTTACACATATTACCAAAAAGCTCCCAAAACCCCAGGCTTAAATTCCTGTGATCCCTCTACAACATTAGTAATGGTAGGGTGGCTTTTTATTAGGCCCTCCACCTTATCCTTTCCAAGGCCATTCCATTGTCGAATGGTCCTTGGTAAGAAAGACCAGTAATATGTGTCTGTCTGTGCCCTAATCTCCTTCAATTTATATGAATGATTCTTTCTCCCTTTGTAATTAGCAGGGGACACACATCCCACCAGAGGTCCATCACACCCTAGCAGCAGCAGTCTGATAAACAGACTTATGCTGTGAGATGTTTGCCACTGGCCAGTGGCAGACACACTATCCCTGTGAGAAAACCTGTGGAATACAATTCTTGCTGCCCTCCTCTGGAACCTTTTAATCTCCCAAGATAATTCCTGCCTGAAGGGAAACCAAATTGGACTACCATACTCCATAATTGGTCGCACCATTGAAATATATGCTGTTTCCCTCACCTCCCTTGTGCTGTCCCGAAGGGCCCTACTAATCAGACGGAGGAATTGACCAGCCCTCCCAACTAATTTATTTATATGATCCTTCCAGGTACCTTGGTTATTTAAAATTATTCCAAGATGCTTATGGGTGCCAACTCTCTCAACCCTAACTCCACCTATATAGTAATCAAAGTCAAGTAGCTCCCTAGATCTAGATATTGTAAGAATCCTACACTTTTTCAGATTCAATGGCAGTTCCCATTTTACACACCAATTGTAAATCTTATTGAGATCCTGTTGTAATTGTGTACAGGATGATAACCCCTCATCTAACACCCAGGCAGTACATGTGTCATCTGCAAATAGTTCCAGGAAGGAACTAATGTCAAATCCTATGTCATTCATGTAGAGAATGTACAACAAAGGACCCAAAACACTTCCCTGAGGTACCCCTGATGTTGCTGGTTTCCATTCAGACGCACTACCCCTGTACATTACCCTCTGTTGTCTATCAAGCAGATATTACCTTACCCACTGAGTAACCTTATTATGTATCCCTAGACTTGACATTTTTGAAATCAGCTTATCATGAGGCACCATGACAAAAGCCTGTTCAAAATCTAAGAAGACAACATCAATCTGCTTTCTGTTGTCTAAAGCCCTTTGAATATAATCCATCAAGCAAGCCTTTTGGGTGTCACATGACCTCGCTTTCCTAAATCCATGCTGATTGTTACTAACGATGCCATTCTTTTTCAGATATCCCATAATAGAAGAGAATAGGATGTGTTCAAAAAACTTGGATACAGCACCCGTTAATGAAACTGGTCTATAGCACTTAGGGTCTGCTGTGTCTCCTGACTTGAAAATTGGTACCACATTAGCCAGTTTCCATGATGATGGAACAATACCCATGTCTAATGACTTTCTAAGTATTTCCACCAGGTAATATCTAAGTATCCCTGAAAGTTGCTGCATAATATATGGAGAAATGCCATCAGGACCTGCAGCCTTATGAACCACTGATTTGCATAGTAGTTGCTCAATTCCCACCCTAGTTATAGTAACCTCATCCATTCCCCCTGGAGAATCACTATGAAGTACCAGCTGGAAGTTCTTCCTACTGGTTGCAAAGCTTTTTGCAAATGTAGCATTGAAAACATTTGCAATCATAAGACTATCTTTAACTACATTTCCTGAACTATCTTTAACCACTGTATCCCTATAACCCTCTTTCCTACACCTCTTGAGATACCCCCAGAAAGCTTTTGGATTTTTCTTAAGCCTGTCTCCCAAAATGTTGTCATGAAAATTCTTGTAAGCCTTCTTCATATACACTTTAACCATTTTCCAGGCCTTCTTATAAACTAACTCAGTATTGGCATCCCTCCCTCTCCTAAGTGCATTCCTAGCCTTTCGCTGGTTCCGCAAAGCTACCTTCACCTCTTTTGTATACCATTCAGGAAAAGTATTATCCCTTATAATCTTAGTGGGGACAGCTAGCTGCTTGCTCTTCTCTAAGAGGGCTAGGAATAGTTGCCAAGATTCCTCAACACCACAGGTATTAACAATGGTATAAAAATCATTTAACTCATATTCTAGATATGATTTAAAATTGTCCCAATTTGCCTTATTGTATTGGTATGCCACCCTCTGTGGTGCCACCTGTCTAGGTAACCTTTTAGCTATCACCACCCTTACCCCTGCATGGTCACTAATTCCTTCAATACGCTCTACAGTGTCGATAGAGCTGGGCACATTTGTAAATACTAAATCTAAAATTCCTCCTTTATCATGTGTAGGCATTGTCACAATCTGTTCCAATCCATTATAGTACAACTGTTCCAAAAATAGGTTCAGAGCACCTGATAACCTGGAATTTGAATTAGGCTGAACACAGCTCCAATCCAATCCTGGTAAATTGTCCCCTCCAAGTCCCCTCCAAGAATTACTAGTGGTACCTTCTTCTTTTGATATATATGCTCCAATGATTGTGACAGTCTTGTAAGTGGGAGTGGATCATCACCTGGTGGACGATAGAAGCCAACTACATAAATTCCCCCACCATGAGAGCTTGTAACATGACAACATACCATTTCACAATCTTCCTCATATTGCAGTTCCCTAGAGCTCTCCAGGGATTTATCTATTGCTATAAAGACTCCACCCCCTCTGCCCGTTTCCCTATCCTTTCTATCAACTACAAACGTATCTGAGAAGATCTCTGCTGATTTGATGTCTCCCCTCAACGAGGATTCAGTGGCAATTATGATATCAGCATCTGATGTGGCAGCAAGAGCATTGAACTCAACCACCTTATTGACTATGCTTCTGCAATTCACAACATGCAAAGTCAATGGATCATTTACTGCTAAAGACTTAGCTATCCCTCTTCTATTAATACCCTTCCTATTGATATTTTGACTCAACCTGGCATAAGATGACTTGGTACCTTTCCTAAATAATCGACAATAAACTCCTTCATTTTTGTACCAATCCTTGAGACAGCCCTGGCATTAAAATGAAACCCATCAACAGCCAACCAATGTTGGAGATCTGAGAGACATGCTCTGTAATCAAGTAGTTTTGCCCCAATAGCCTGACCTTCAGAAAACATCCTATTATTGATTCATCTGGCCTTTGCTGCAGTTAACCTTCCTTTATCCTGTCGTTCCACAACAGGACACAGCATAACTCTTGCCTTGGGCCTAAATCTTTTTACCTCTTTAGCTATATCCATAATTCCCTTCAGAACTTCAACTGCAGGTTTATCAAGAGTTATATCATTTGATCCTATATGTAAAATCTTCATGCAGTCCTCCTTTTCCCCTTTGATAATACCTTCAATCCTACCCTTTATGTTTTCCAACCTTGCATCAGGATGGGAAGCAACACTAACACATCCTCTCTGTAGCCCCTCTGGTACAGCCCAGCTATCAACACCCCTTAAATTTGTGTCCCCAAGTACAAGAATGGATTTGCCAGGGGATGGGTTTTGTACACATGTGGAGCCCTCTTCACTAACCTCTGCCAATCCTCCACAGGTAGAAACCTGGGGTATTGAGGCAGGCAAGTGGTTATCCTCTGCATCTGATTCCCTAACCCCCTTCCCTTGCAATGTGGGTGTCATTTTTTGACTATCCAGTATCAGAAATTCCCCTGCCACCTTGAGGCTCTTTGACTTTTTGCTGAGGGACGCCTTACCAATCTTCATGCCCCCTTTATTACCTGATGGCATCTCCAATATTCTAGGTGAACTAGATGGTGATGCCATTGGCATCCCAACCTTAGCCTTTGTTAAACCAGCTGCTGAAGAGCTGGAACCCAGGATGATACCCTGTAACTTGCTGATCTCCATCTGGATCTTAGAAAGCTCCAATCTTAGGAGCTTGCATCCACCACACTCTGCAACTTTCTTTGGAGGCATAGTAATTTGATCTGTCAAAGTATGGCAAAATTACACTATAATAATATGAATATCAAAAAGTGGTCCCAAAAACAACTTAAACAGTGCAGTCCCTTATTAAATGCACCCTTAAAATGCCTTAAGTAAAGTCACCAATTGATAATTTCCTGTCAATAACAACAAACTTCAAAAATCAACTTACACACACACATACAGAAATATAACTAAATGAGGAAATTCCTAAAGATTGTACCACACCTAAAAATTTAGCCAACCCAAATTCCTTTAAAATGCGTCACAAAAGAAACACACCACGTGGCGCCCTGTGTAGTTATACCATATACATTCATCAGAAATTTCTTAATATTAGTTAAAAGCCAAGTGATAACACTTATGTCAAAATTAGAGAATATATATTGAATAAATATCTAAAACAAACGCTATAAAAAAACCAATTAAAACCAAAGATTCAGCTTACCAACCTGGAGTTCAATTACACACATCCACACTCCTTTATGTACGGAAGTTTTTGCCAAGGGGATAGAAGGAATTATCTGAATAGCCTGGGATATGTATAATGATTCCATAGCCACAGTAATGACACGTTGAGGAAATACTAGGGGCAACCAAGTGAAGGTTGTTGTGAACCAAGGTTAAGCACTAAGTTCATACCTTTTCATCCTGGTTACAGACAAGCTGCTGCCAGGAGTAGAATGGTTCCCTCAGTGTATGGCATTTCCTGACGATATCAGAAAATTTAGTGACAGCAGATGGCAGATAGAGAAGAGCATAAACAATATTAGAGTGATAGAAAAGGGAGGGCTAACAATAAACATGAAGAAGACAGAGTATATAGAGATGAGTATGAGATAATGGTGACATACTAGCAGCAAACTAGTTAAAAAAGGTGCAAGAGGTAAAGTACTTAGGGTCAACGTTTGAAAGCCTCGGGGATACAGACTCTGATGTGACCCATAGAATTAATGGGGGCTGGATGAAGTGGAGACAGGCAAGCAGAATCTTGTGTGATAAGATGATCCCAATCACACTGAAAGGGAAATTTTACAGGGCAGTGGTTAGGCCAACTACACGATATGGATCAGTGTTTGGAAGTGAGGAAGAGCCACATCAATGGGATGCAAGTAGCTGTAATGGTAATGCTGTGGTACATGAGTGAGGTGTCAAGAGCTGATAGAAATAGGAATGAGCATATTCGAGGTATCCTGGGGATGGTGGAAATATATAAAATCATGAGGGAGAATGGGTACCTATCGAGAAGAAAAATACAGGTGGTCAGAAGCACCTGGGGCTGGGGGATACCAAAGCAGATGTGGGAGCAGTTTGTCCATAAGAATATGGTAGAGCTTGTGGTGGATGGCGACTTTATGAGAGAGAGGAGGGAGTGGTGGTTAGAACCCACAGTCCCGACCCTGCTGCAGGTGGGGTAAGGTTATGATGAGGAATTGTTGGGCTTTGGGCATTGGGATTTAATGATTGTTTCTGGTGAAGCCATCATTTCCTGAACAATTCCCAAGTTTATGAAGTGAAAGTTAGTGAATCAAACTTCCGTTTTGAGTTTCTGTATACATAAAGTTGGCTATCTTTTTACGTGGGTTCTTTTAATGCGATTTCCAAGTTACGTGGTTTGCATTTCATTGAAAAATTTTTTTCTCAAACATGTATACAGTACTGTATATATGCGATCAGGAGATCAAATGTTGAAACCACTCATAATAAATAGATTTCTTAGAATCTTTGCCCTAAAAGGCAAAGATTTAAAACAGTTACCAGTGCATTGGATGGCTAACCCAAAAGCCTGGGTGACAACAATTGTTTTTATAGAATGGTTCAATAATTGCTTTCTATCAGAAGTGGTAGTCTATTTAGAAAAATCTCTTGATTTTAAAGTCTTATTAATTATTGATAATGCACCAGGTCATTTACAGTTAGAACATCCAAATCTTCAAATAGTATTTCTTCCACCCAACATGCCTTCTTCAGCCATTAGATCAAGGCATAATTTCAACATTCAAAAAATATTACATTAAGCAGACTTTCAAATTCATATTGAATAAATTAGAGTATAAGTTATTTTCAGCTTCTCAAAGGAATTTATTAAGAGACCCATTTTTTTTTAATGTCAACAAAATTTTTTTTATGCGGTTTTACATTAGTTTTAATTCATAATTTCGGAGTTACGCGAATTTTAAAGATTATGGAACGTATCCCCAATTTTTCCATAGACTTATAGTCTTTTTTAATGCGAATTCTTTTCACGAGATTTTCTGAGGAATGTATCCCCCGCATAAAAAGAGACCTGACTGTATATGGAAAGAGCCTCCTTCTGCAATCCCACACTGGGACAGGGGGCTCAAACAAGAAATGGCACATACATCTTATTGATGCATCTGCTTGGTAGAACTCAGATATGAAATGCAATGGGGGAGAGTTAGTTTTTAAAGCTCTGGCTATCTCCAGCAGTTGACAGAAAAGAAGGTGAGTAGGTAGAGGGAGATTACCAAATCTAAGGCTAATGGCTTGACACTCTGCCAGGGAGCAATCTGGAAAATAGCCTGGAGAATTGCATTATAGGACACTCGCAACAGCCGCAGCTGCATCTTTGCCAAACTGGGCCAGGAAAGCAGCCACAAACCTTAATAGCACCAGTACCTTAACCCAGAAAATAGGGACAAACTTTGAAATATGTAGAATATGTTTAAGATGCTTAAATAACCAACCTGAAGAATTTAACTTTCTGCTCAAGCTATCACAATAGGGAAGGAATTTCAACTGGGGCATCCCATGGAGCATGTGTTGGGCAATATAATGTAAAAAGCTTCCATGGAATAAAAATACCTTCTGGCCATACCATTGGGTCAGAGAGATCCTTCTCAGTGACCTTCACCATGTGAACAAAGATAGCTCATGATGTCTGCCCTTCCTTGTTGGTCCACTGGCCACACTCAATAACCTGGTGACCAGCAAGCTTCAGGTCTTCTGTGATCACTTGGACCAGCACCTCTGAGGACAAATTACTGAGCAACATGCTCTCAGAATTAACTAGGGAAGGATTAGCCAGCAAAACTCCTGAAGATCAACTAGATCCTTGCACAGGAGGCGGATGCATCCACACCAGTTCCTTACTTTTAATTGGAGGAATATTTTCATGAGCACCAGGAGCACCAGTCCAGTGTTGGCTAGGGGAGGATAAGAACTTACTTTCAACCCTCCTTCCGTGGTAGTAGTTTCTTCAACACTGGAGCAATCACCCATTGATGATCCACATCAGGCCTCAATCAACAGTGAAATCTGGTCCACACTTGAAACAACATTAGCTTTGAATTGGGCATAAGTCACTATTAGTAGATTCTGAGCCACTGCACTTCCCCACCTATCTAAATGAGTACCAGTGACAAAGTGGGAGTCACCACATGGCGATGAAACACTTCCCTCATTTATATATTCTAATGAGCAAATGCTTCACATATTTTCAACAGATGTCTTGAGAATAGCACAGTTAAGCTGAAGGTATTCGGCCTCACTAAAGTTTTTAACACTACTAACCATATTTTTCAGTAGGTAATTGGCTCTACTCACAATAATTGAAATCACGATCGACAGGTCAAGTTCCTCATTCATTGCAGAGAGGAGGTTAACCACATCAGCCTCCTTCAGTGCCATCATATGGAAATATGTAACCAAAAAGGATATTCATGAGTGTTCAGCATTACCTGTACCCGTGTGTGTGTGAGGGTAGAATAGGCACACTGCATACCTGCATGTCATAAGAGGCGACAAAACGGGGTGACTTTTTCTTGCCCCTGACTGGAAAACACCACTATCGTCTTTGTCTATGTCGTGTTCTGGACAGGACGATACCAACATCGTGGTTGTTTGAGCGTTCAGACTGACTTGTTCTCGGTCGATGTAGGCTCCTCACTGAGGTGACCGTAAACAAACGCCTACCCACGTGTTTGCCGTGCGTGGAGACCCGCACCCTGGGAAAAGCGGATCCTGGTGGTTGAGCAGGCATATGCCCTGCGATGTCTCTTGGCCACTCCACACTGGTGAGGTGGCTGACAGACATCGGGGACTAGGGTTGCGATCCACAGTCTCCAAAACATCACTTTGGCCACAGCTTCCAGGGAAAACGGGAGGCCACGGCAGTAGCCCAGTCTTGGTCAATCGCCGGGGGTGCATAAGTGGTTATGCCTCCTAGGGTGACTGTAAGTGGACCGGCAGTCAACCCCGATGCTAATGGTCCGGTACTCGGGGATTATGCCACCCTAACGGTATCCTGCCCGAGGAAACTCGGTGACCTGAATGGGCGTCCCCTCGTTGGGCTCCGTGGTTGGTAAGACCTGCGGGCAGCGAAAACATAATTATCTAAAATTATGGCAACTATAACCCAGAGGCTGGGGGCCTCTACAAATAACCCCACCCCTCCCCCTTCTTTACTTTTACTGACTTGTGTTGAGCCAGAAGATGGCAGGCTCGGTCCCACCCAATTGAGTGGGCCATCTGCCGCTGAGCTGATGGAGACATGTACTGCTCCAACAAAGAGGCCGCATTCCTCCAGTAAGCCAACTGGATCAGGGAACGAACCTGTGACGTCTATGGCATCATCACCTGCCCTTAACAAGAGGCAACGACCTCTTACCCTTCAGGTGCAGGGTTCCACCGCCGATGCAAAGTATGTTCCTGCATCTAAGATTTTAGGTGCAGTCCAACAACCTTCCTATCCTCCCCAGTTTATTTCCATCTCTGGGGAGGATGGTGCAGCCTTGGGGAAGGCGTCGCCCTTCCTTATCGCCAAAGCCATCAAGGGCATTGCCGGTGATGTGACCTAGGTGAAGAAACTGCGCAATGACACCTTGTTGGTGGAGGCATCTGCCCCCCCCCCACCAGACTGAAGCATTATTAGAAATGCGAAAGCTCGGTGATATCCCCGTTGTGATTGAACCCCATCGCACCTTAAACACCAGTAGAGGTGTGGTGCAGTGCCCTGACCTACGTGGGGAATCAGAGGAGCAGATAGTGGAGGAGCTCAGGGACCAGGATGTGGTGGCTGTTCGCTGCACCTCGGTCCGACGGAATGGAGAATCCCGCCCATCTGACACCTTGGTGCTGACCTTTGGTAGGCCCAAGGTGCCGGAGTACATCATGGCTGGCTACCTCCGCTTGCCTGTACGTGCCTTCATCCTGAGTCCACTTCGATGCTTCAAGGGCCAGCGATATGGCCATGGACAGAATTCGTGTTCTGCCAAGGCCATGTGTGGCACTTGTGGACAGGGTGACCACTCCCCCGAGCCTTGTAAGACTGCACCTGTCTGCTTAAACTGTAAGGGCAACCACCCTGCCTCTTCTCGGGATTGCCCTACTTGGCTGCAGGAACGCATGATCCAGGAACTGCGTTTCCTGAAGGGTATCAGTTTTCGGGATGCACGGCGGCTGCTAGCCTTGCCAGGGACCTCCACTCGTGGAGTGTCCTATGCAGGTGCTGCAAAGGCAGCTGCTGTGTCCTCTGTCTGTACCCAGATGGACACCCTGCCTCAGCTCCCCCCTCTCATTTGTTTAACGCCCTCTCGGGCCCGCGGGGTCCATGGGGTGCCGGTCTGTGCAAGCATTGGCTGCCAGACAGACCCCGACCCCATTTCCATGGCTTCTTCCGGCTCCACCGCCGCCTCTGGCCCATGCCTGAGCCCCGCAATGATGGCGGTGCCAGCTTCTTTGGAAGCCCCTGATGCCACTCATCAAAGAGAGGCATCTCCCTTAAAGGCCTCCCTCCCTGTCCCAGCCCAGCCAACCTCCTCCACGGAGGGGGCGGTGGGTGTGACAGGTGGAAAGATAGTAGGGACACCCCCCACTACTGCCGTGGGCCGTGTGTCCTTGGTTCGTCCACCCAAGCTCTCTGGCCAACAGCAGAGAGCACGGGGTGGTTTCATGCCCAAAGTGGGGCACAATGGGGATTCCTCCTTCGAGATGGAGGAGGACGAACCAATTGAAGGCGTCCCTCCCTTTTTTGCAGTGGGACGGAGAAAAGGGTGGAATAGAAACAAGCCGCCTAAGTCCACTTGATGGTAAATTTCCTACAATGGAACTGTCGAGGGTTTTCCCACAAGAGGGACGAGATCAAACTGATGATCTCGCGGCACAACCCCATCTGCATCTCCCTCCAGGAGATCCTGTGTCGA
>JAAFCE010009058.1:10198831-10239360 GCA_013389805.1 Trigoniulus corallinus
GTGATACCCCAATGTCGTTACAGGGGTACACTGTATATGCAGACACCCGGCAGCAAGGAAGCCACCCTGTGGGAGGGGTGGCTATCCTTATCCGGAATGGGTGCATGCATGTGCCAGTGGCTCTGCAGACGCCTCTGCAAGCAATGGCGGTCTCATTGCAACTGGCTGTGCCCACCACTCTATGTTCCCTCTACAAGCCACCTGGGATTGATATCCCATGGGCAGACCTCGACTCCCTCAGTGCCCAGCTTCCAAGACCCTTCTTGATTATGGGTGATTTAAATGCCCATAATCCCCAATGGGGCTCGGACAGTCACAACACCCGAGGGCACCTTGTGGAACAATGGGTGTCACACAATGGCCTCATTGTTCTCAACACAGGTGCCCCCACACATATGATGACTGCCACTGGTGGCCTGTCATGCATAGACCTTTCCATCTGCTCACCTGGGTTGGCACCAGGTTTGCAGTGGGAGGTCTTGTCAGACCCCTGTGGAAGTGATCACTTCCCCATCAAGATTAGCAGTGGAGATGGGGCATTACCCCAGCACCTACCATGGTGGTGTCTGCTTCGGGCAGACTGGGAGGAGTTCGCCCGCCATATCTACTTTCGCCCACTGTGTGATTTTGATGGGGTAAACGACCTAGTGAGTCACTTCACA
This sequence comes from Trigoniulus corallinus, assembly GCA_013389805.1. Taxonomy (NCBI): domain Eukaryota; kingdom Metazoa; phylum Arthropoda; class Diplopoda; order Spirobolida; family Trigoniulidae; genus Trigoniulus; species Trigoniulus corallinus. Next base: position 10,199,494 of record JAAFCE010009058.1, read on the forward strand.
GAAGTGGTGGTCGGGGCGGCATTGGCATCCATCCCCCAGAGCTCGTGTAACCCACCACTAGCACGGATGCCATGGTGGACAGAGGATTGTCAGAGTGCGATTCGGGCTCGCTGATGAGACCTATGCTGCTTCCAATCTTGTCCTACCGAGGCCAACCGAATCAACTTTCTCTGAGCCCGGGCATATTCACGACGGGTGATCAGGGAGGCCAAGCGCTCCTCATGGAGTCAGTACGTTTCCTCACTCACCCATCACACGCCCTCCAAGAAAGTCTGGGAAACGCTTAGGAAGATCCAAGGCAGATATTTACCATCATGTGAAAATTGTACAAGGAAGACATTGCCTTCTGCCGTGTGAGGTGGCTGAGGAACTGGGAAGGACGTTTGCAGCCGTCTCTCCAGTTCCCAGCTCTACATGGCAACATTTCTAAACCAAAAGCAGGCTGCAGAACGCCATCCACTGAACTTCACTGGTGGTGTCGCCGAGGGGTATAACAATCCATTTACCCCTTGGGAGCTGCGGGCAGCTCTAGCAAGATCCAGGGACACTGCCCCTGGACCAGATAGCATCCACTATCAAATGCTACGACACCTACCAGAGAAAGGCGTTAGATACCTCCTTGAGGTATTCAATTACATCTGGCAGCAGCATGAAATCCCTGCAGGTTGGCGAGAGGCTACTATAATCCCACTCCAAAATCCCGGGAAGGATAGTAGCCTTCCAACAAATTATCGACCCATTTCATTGATGAGCTGTCTTTGCAAAACCATGGAAAGAATGCTTAATTGGCGCCTGGTGTGGTATCTGGAACGGCACCACCTTCTTGCCGATGCCCAATGTGGCTTCCGTGCTGGCAGGTCTTCAGTGGATCATCTGATCTCATTGGAGACTGCAGTACGTGAGGCCTTTCTCCACAGACAGCACTTAGTGGCTGTCTTCTTTGATGTGGAGAAGGCATATGATACCACATGGCGCCATGGTATACTGGAGACCTTGCACCAGTGGGACCTCAGGGGTAATCTGCCCCTCTTCCTCCATAGCTTTTTGTCTGAACGGACCTTCAGAGTGCGTGTGGGTAACACTTACTCCTCGGCCTTCCTGCAGGAGAGCGTCTGGCGGGAGCGTCTTGAGTGTGATGCTCTTTGCTGTTGCAGTGAACGGCCTACCATCCTCCGTTCACCTCCCGGTAAAGTCGTCCCTCTTTGTGGACGACTTCTCTATTAGATATCCGGGCTGTTCTCTCTGTGTTCTCTATTGGATATCCGTCAGCTGCAAATGGCAATAAACAGTGCCAACGAGTTTGCCACCTCTCATCGCTATAAGTTCTCCCCTGACAAAACTCCTGTCATGCACTTCTGTCGTAAGCGAGGGCTCCACCCTGACCCTCAGCTTACCTTGAATGGCCGCCTCCTCTGGTTTTGGGGCAGATCGAACGGTGATGCTTCCACTCTATAGATCACTCGTTCGATCACGTCTGGATTATGGCTGCGGCGTGTATGGCCTGGCCACTCCTTCAACTCTCCGGGTGCTGGACAGTGTTCATCACGCTGGCATCCGGTTGTCTATTGGGGCGTTCCGCACAAGTCCAGTACTCAGCCTTTATGCTGAGGCTGGTGAACCACCACTGGCTGTGCAGCGGCAGTGCTTGGCAGTGGCATACATTTTGCGGCTGAAAGGTCAGCCACAGCACCCTACACACCCGGACGTCTTAAGTAACACGATGAGACGGTCATTCGACCGCCGCCCAGGGGTTCCACCTCCATTCTGTGTGCGGTGGATGGACGGTCTTACCGGCCTGAGTGTGACTCTGCCTAGGGTGCAGCCTGTACTGCCGGCCTCTGTGCCACCCTGGACAGTGCCAGAGCCAAGTTTAGATTTAATGCTTGCAGCCTTACCCAAAACCAGTACCGATAGGTCAGTGTGCCAGCAAGAGTTTGGACGCCTCTCTTGGACCTATCGAGGCCATGTTTTTATTTACACGGATGGGTCGAAGGATGGCCCCTCGGTGGGTTGGTCAGTCTTTACAACTGGTCATCTCATAGGGGGCCGCCTTCCAGGCGTCACCAGTGTCCTCACTGCAGAGCTCTAAGCTCTGCACAGGGCACTGGAACTCATCCTATTATTGAATGACAGACACTTGGTTATTGCGACTGACTCCCTATGCTCCCTTCAGCTGTTGCACACCCTTTATGGCAGACATGCCATCGCACAGTGGGGTATTTCAATGATCTGGGTGGCCAAAATTATTTGTGTAGTTTAGATGGCACTAAGAGTGTTCTTAGTTAAAAATATAATACTGGAATGCATTACAAATCAGTTTTATTTTATTTAACTGAATAGGTTCTTAATCTGCATTAATGCACTGATAGGCAATCAATATGTTGCATTAAAATTTCAATGTCTTCCATGTTCCACAAATTCTTATTTGAAAAATAAACAAAATATGAATAAGAAATAAATCTGTTAGCCTGAGGAAGAAGAGCTCCAAGGTTCCTCATCTGAGAACAGTTCATCTGATGATTCTTCATCACTTGATATTGTGTCTTGTTGATGAGGCTCAGCTGGAAGTAACAAGGCTATGGTCTCTTTTAAAAATGGTTTGCTTTTTCTGCTAGGTCCTGGTCTCATTCCTGTTATGAGAGGATCTGAACTTAAAAGTAATCTGTTTAATACATCCATATTACAGGATACTCTTGAGAACTTCCGAGAAAAATTTTGCCGATATAACCGAATATGTTTATTTCGTGCTTCAGCTGCCTCTTCTGATAATTGGCCTATTGGGAGCAGTGCTGATTGTATTACTATGGGTCCATGTATTAATATTTTGTGCATTGTCGGGGTCATGGGATGCCATGGGTAGTGATGGATATAGAGGTGAGCAGTTTCCTTTGCATAGGCAGAATATCTGTCTGGGTCAATTTTATGACCACTTGACAATGCTTCTAATATAACTTTTAAACGATAAATTAAGTTGCTGTCAATTCCAGTTATTTCTGCTGCTAATTCATGATCTGCAAAAAATCTTCTACTAGTATTTCCATCATTTGTGTTTCCAAATCCTGGTTTAGGCACATCAACAATCAAGCCAAGCTTTTCTCGAAACTCTTGCTGTATTTTGAACTTCCTCTGCTTTACCACAGCTCTCACACTTTCAGTTTTCAGTTGCCATTTTTTCACAGGAAGCTTGTAGGAAAGGTTTAAAATAGACTCAAATATGCGAATTCTAGCATGCAAAATTGATAGCCCAAATTCCAGTGCCTGCACATTAACTTCTTTTTGAATTTTTAAATTGTTGAAATCCTTGGATGTTTTACCACAGATATAACATTTCATTGTAGAATTAGTGTTTGTAGCAGCATTGCATACCTTGCCATCAATCATTGTGAACATCAGTTTGTGTTTTACAGAATAGACTTTTTCTGCCAGTGTAACTTCAGTTGCCTGTAATACAAGTGCTGCATCTTTCACATACCTAATTTCTTCCTTTGTTATATCTTTGGTTTCTTTTGTAAACCTAATTCTTATGGGGCGACAATAACGTGAAGAAGAGGGGGTTGGATTCTGCCAGATGACCTTATTGTTCAAAGAGCACACAAGTTGGAGAGGCACAAAAGATGTTTGAAAAATGTTAGCATCAGAATCTAACTCATTTAAAAACTTTTGTTTATATTGTACTTGTTGGGATCCATCACAACCCCACTTGCACATTAGCACCAATGCACATCTTTCTTTTTCATGTACAAGTTGCAGGACCTCTTCTAAATGTTTCAACAATCTTGTGACTGTATGATCCATTAAATTTTGCAGTTGTATTTCAGCACAAGTTTCTGTCACTCGATATGCATCTTTTTCAGGGTAACACTGCTGTTTGGCTTTCTGTAGGATGCTATAACAAGGGTATATCTTTTTATTAGCACTCCTTATGATTTCATACTGCCTTCTAGAAAGTCCAGCTTCCACAAAAATTGACAGGGCCTTTGATGGAGTCAACTGTGATGTTGCACTTTCTAGTGTAATTGCAGAAAATGCTCTCTTGTATTTTGTAGCTCTTGTTGGTGTCTTGATGATTTCTTTTAGCACTAAAGAAGCATCTCTCTTTCCACTTTCTCCTAATTTGGATTGAGTGGCATATGTAAGCACTTCCAAATCAGTAGTTTTATGTAATTCTTCAGTTTTTCTCCTTTTACTCCTCTCACTTGCCTCATCAAATGATTTTAATGGTCTTCCTGGTTTCCCCAAAGCTACTTTTGGAATGCTAAATGCTCCTTCAAGCCATTTGCTATTTTTCTTTAAAAAGTTATCTTCTATTCTAAGTGCCTCTGTCCATCTTCTCTTCATATCTGATTTGAAATGTGAAAAATTGTGCTTAATTTTCAAAACATCTTGTTTACAGAAGTTATCCAACTGCAACAGATAGTTTTCCAGAAACACAAATTTTTCACTAATTGTTTTTAAATCATTTTGCTGCATTATGGTAAAGAGATGTCTTCTTGTCAAAATCCTTACATTAGCAGATTCTAAACAAAACACAAAAATAATTTTTTTTAAAAAAATAGCACCTTTCTAGCTTTTATTTTTTATTCTGTGCATTTTCAAATGCTGTATTTTAACCCTAGGGAGATAATGCTCCCTTTGCTGCTACATTACTGGTAAAGGGTAGTCTGTGAGGCTACCAAAGTAAATTCCAATATGCTATAACTTTAAAACTTGATTGTATAATTTATTTTAAATTTTTACATTCAATAAAAATTTCCTCATGATGATTACCACAAATTGCTCTAGAGCACCAGTGGTATGAATATTGTATCATCCATTTAATTTTTGATGGGCAGAAGGAAGAAATTTGAAGATTTCATGTAGCAGATGTGTTTGCACCCTTGATGGCTTGACTTTTGGTTAGGGAGGGCCGTTTGTCTCCCCCTTCCCAGGGTGCATTTGGCCATCTGAATTCCTTAAATTTACTTAATGTGGGAAGCTGACCATAGTGATATGATAGTGTGAGGGGTGGGCTGGGACCTGGTAAGACATAGGCAGGAGTAGAGGACTAGAACCTGCAGACCCCACCCTGTCATAAGCAGCATAATGGTGTGACTACCGATTGCTAGTCTGCCCCATAGTTTTACTGCACTGGGACAAAGTTGTCATGCATAGCTGAGCCTACAATTAGGCTGCCCCTTCAGTCATACTACAATGGGTAGCACAGTTGTCATGCAGAGCTGCGCTACTTCAAGAAACTTTACAAACGTGGATGGCAAAAGTAGTCTATCAGACTATCAGCTACCAAAAAAATATAGATTGGAATTAATTTATAGGGAAATTATTCCTTGGATCATTATTAACCAGAAAAAAAATGATGGCACAGAAAATCTCAGGGACATTGCATGCTAGAAACCAATGATCTGCAATTTTTGTTTGATGGTGGTAGTCTGTCAGACTGCCCTTTACCATTCTTGGGTTTAAAAAATAGCACGAACTAGCAGAAAATTTAACAACTACTATCAAGAATAGACTTTAAGCTTTCTATTCCATGCAAAATTAATGCCGGGACTCTTTGGGAACATCAACTTATGGGCCTAAATTTGAAAAGCGTTTAAAAATACAACATTGAAAATTTGCATTCATTTGAAATGCCATATTAAGGCTAATATGGTAGGTAATGTAACAAATAAATGTGATTAGTATGCACACTTACCAGCTTTATCACAATCCTTGGTTTGCATTTTCAACAAACTACACATAAGAAAATTAACTTCAATGAACAGTATGGCTGTTCCAAGTAAGATATATCCACTTATGATGACAGTCCAGTTCTGCCCAGTTTTCAAATTGTTATAGTTGTATGAAGAGGGGGAAAACATTGTCAATTCACGTGAACACCATTTAACTTTATTTTACACTATGTTTTTTTAACCTTATATGAACTTTTTCAAATTGACTTTTGGCCAGCCAGATCGATGAAATACCCCACTGTGCATCGTCCAGGGTGTGCACAGATTGCTGCTTGTGATTCGTAAGCAGGGCAAGACAGTGTTGTTCATGTGGGTCCCGGGTCATGTTGGCATCATGGGAAATGAGAGGGCAGATGCCCATGCCCGTCAGGTGGCCCACTTGCCAGAAGAACCCAACACTGCTGTACCCTCCTCCGATGCTCTTCCGATGGTGCGGCGTGCCATCCATGGCCAATGGCGGTCCCAGTGGTTTGCGGAGACCACCAACAAACTCCGCAAACTGAAGGACACTCCAGAGCACTGGGTGTCCTCGTGCTGCCAGTCACGGAGGGAGGAAGTTGTGTTTGCTCGGCTTCGGATCGGTCACACCTTCCTCACCCACTCCTACATTCTATGGGGTGAGGGCCAACCATGCTGTGACTTCTGTTGGGAGCCTCTCACAGTGGCACACATCTTTAGTCACTGTGAGAGATACCAAGAACTCAGATGCCGACTGGGAGTCAGTCCAGAGCTCTCCACATCACTTGGGGATAACCCCCAGGCAGTGGAGAGCTCGCTGGTATTTCTGAAAGAGGCTGGCCTCTTTCACAAAATTTGAATTATACACAGTGGTTTTTAGACTTCCTTAGACAATTTTGGCTTTTGCCTTTTACTTTCTATGTCTGTTTTAGCTTTTGCCACATTTATTGTATTGTCTGTTTCAGCTTTTGCCACTATTATTGTTCTGTCCGTATAGGCTTTTGCCACTTTATTATTATGTATGTTTTGCCTTTTGCCACTTTTATTGTTATGTATGTTTTGCCTTTTGCCACTTTTATTGTTATGTATGTTTTGGCTTTTGCCGCTTTTATTGTTATGTATGTTTTGGCTTTTGCCACTTTTATTGTTATGTATGTTTTGGCTTTTGCCACATTTCTTGTTATATCTGCTTTCGGTTCTGCTGCTTTTAGTTTTCTGTGTGTTTTAGCTTTTGCTGCTCTTTATTTTCTTTGTGTTTTGGCTTTTGCCTATATTTATTTCTAATTATTTATTTGGCTATTGCCTTTTATTGTTATGGGTTGCCATTATTTATTGCCATCATGGTGGGTCATCATTTACACCCCCACCATGATGATTGTCCTTCTGGGTGCTAATGGGGAGCGGCGAGTTGCGTTGGACACACCAGTTCTCGTCTGATCACTGAAGTTAAGCAACGCAAGCCCAGTTAGTACTGACATGGGTGGTCGCTCAGGAAAGCTGGGTGCTGCTAATACCCAATAATCGTCGCATTAGTGTAGTGTCTGTGCAGTATATGCATTAGAACTATACAGTGGACGGGTCTCTAATGACCTTGTAGTTGACGGGACCTTAAACTCCAACAAACAAATGGGCGCTAATGACCTTTGTTGTCGACGGGCCATAAAATACCAACAATCAATCAATCAGGATTACCTGGAATTGATTTGCATGGCAGAAGTCAAAGGCCAATGATATTTAATTCTCCCTCACATGCTCTGAGCAGAGTCACCATAGGCAGAGTAGGGAGGGCAATTAATATTGCCAAAGATAGAGCTGAAAAGGTTTGCAGAGGACATATGTGAGTGGCCTTGCTTTTGGGACCAGTTCCAATTGGCTGTCCATGATAACCAGCACTAACTGAGGTGGACAAATTGAATTACCTGAAATCTACTGTCAGAGACTGCCCTAACGAGTGTAAAGGGGTTGGAACTGATGCCAACTATGCATCTGCTGTGACCATCTTAAACCAAAGATTTGGTAGGAAAGAATTAAAAAACTTTTAAAGCTGAAGCCTGTGAGAAGTATGAATGAGATGGGAGCGCTACAAAATACCTTTGATGAAATACTGTTGATGTGAATCTTCAATGATTAAAAAATTTAAGGACAGAAAGTGTAGTACATAGTGATGTATTGTATTCAATTGTTCAATGTGCTTTGCCGGAAGAGCTTATGCTCCTTTACAACTGGGACTTTGAAGTGCCAAGCTTGGATACCCTAATGAGTTTTTAAAAATGGGAAATAGAGAGTAGAGAGAAATGCAAACAGTTCTGAAAGAGTGAAGTAGAGGCTGAACTAAAACAGAACAAGGCAAAAAATTACCTTAAAGAAACAATTTGGACAACTATCCTCATCAGCACTATACTCAGGAACACAGAAGATTCAACCCTACAGCATATTCTGTGAAGAAGGGGGGTCATTTGGCAGAGGATTACAACAAAGATATCAGTGTAGCAGAGAAGAGAAGAAACTGAAAGAAAAAGGAAGGAGTTTGAAGTACTTCAGAATCAGCCACCCAGCAAAGACATGCAGGAGGAGCAACATACAGTGTTCAAAATGCAAGGATCCTCATTATGCAGCCATGTGTGAAATATCCAATTTAGGAACTGAGGAACCTTTAATAGAACAGGCATGTGCATGGAAAAGCATGCTGGTGAGGTGGTTAGTGGGAACTATGAAGGCTTCTTTGACAAGGGTGTTAGGAAGACGTCTGCTGGAGTATGAGGAGGTGATGACCCTATTGAAATTGAAGCCATGATGAATTTCCAGCCACTAACACATGTTTATACTGGCCCTTCAGAGCCAGAGCCCTTAACACCTGCCCACTTCATCATAGGAGACACATGAACTAATTTGCCTCATTTAACTTGCCTGGGAGTGGCAAGTTGTGTTGGACACACCAGTTCTCGTCTGATCACTGAAGTTAAGCAATGCAAGCCCAGTTAGTACTGACATGGGTGGTCGCTTGGGAAAGCTGGGTACTGCTAATACCCAATAATCGTCACATTTGTGTAGTGTCTGTGCAGCATATGCATTAGAACTATGCAGTGGATGGGTCTCTAATGACCTTGTAGTTGACGGGACCATAAACACCAACAAACAAACAACAAACAATTAACTTGCATTCAACGTTGCAAAGAAGGATTGGGCATTCATAAGGTGTACCACCACAGACAAAGGGTGTTAAACACCTTTTGGAATCAATTGCATGATGAATTCCTACTGGACCTTAGAACAATGCACTGTTCAACAACAACATCACAATTAAAGGTGTAGGTGTGGTGCTAGTACAAGAAGACAGGGTACCAAGGCAGAAGTGGATATAGGGCCAAATCAGTGAGGCCCTCATTGGGAGAGATGGCAAGGTTAGCTCATGTATGGTGAGGATGCCAGGTGGTAAAGTGATGAGATGTCCAATCCAATTACTCTATCCCTTAGAATTTGATGTGGAAGATTAGTGAATAGGCATTCGTGATGAATTAATAATCAGGGGTGGAGGATGTAACATTTTGTCATAGAAAGAAAATTTGACCCTAAAAATAAAATTGGTTGGGAAAAGGAAGTTTTCAAATTCTTCGAAGTGGAGATTGAGGTAGTTGATAATTGGAATAAATGGCATTTCAAGGCTTCAGACCATTTCCTCTTAAATGATTAAAAATGGGTCCAAAACAATACAATTGTTTGTGGAGTTTGAATTTGGGAAGGGCAGGATCTCCTTTTTGATGGCAATCATTTGAATCATTAAAGGTCCTGGGATCTGTTTGGGGCCAATTTAAATAGAAAACCGTTTTCCTTACAACCTTTGATTGGTTAGTTTGTTTTTCTTCTTTTGTATTTTATTTTTGTTTAAATGATGTGTGTGTGTGTGAAAATAAAAGCAGTCTGATTTTTGGACAAGAAAAGTGCATAGTTTCTTCGAAGCTTTCCGTTTTGATTCAGACAAACAATTTTAAGTTGAGGGCCTTAAAATATATGACAGTAGGGCCGGGTCTGTGGTTTCTAATCCTCCACTCCCATGCATCTCCCACCAGTCTCTCATCCACCCTGCACACAGCCATGTCCCTCCACACAGCCTCTCCCATGTCTGCCTTGGTCTCCCCTGCTTCTGATTCCACCAACCACCTGGTATCCCATAGAATACCAAATAAGCTCCGCCTCCCCTTCACATCACATGTCTATACAATGCCAACCTACTTTCATCTCTGCAATGTCACCCACCCCCAGGCTACCAAACCCAACTGCAAAGCAAACTCAAAGATTCAATATTCCACTCAATTCTTATGGAGAATACTGCAAAGTTGCAATCTACATTCCATTTGTGGAAGGAGCGGCGAGTTGCATTGGACACACCAGTTCTCGTCTGATCACAGAAGTCAAGCAATGCAAGCCCAGTTAGTACTGACATGGGTGGTCGCTCGGGAAAGCTGGGTACTGCTAATATCCAATAATCGTCACATTAGTGTAGTGTCTGTGCAGTCCATGCATTAGAACTATACAGTGGACGGGTCTCTAATGACCTCGTAGTTGACGGGACCTTAAACTCCAACAAACAACAAATCCATTTGTGGACTCTTACTAATCATCTCTAAACCAGATTTTTAAATCACTAAAAAATACTTTAGTTGCATTAGGTGTGGCTATGTTGTGTTGGACACACCAGTTCTCACGAGATCACTGAAGTTACGCAATGCAGACCCATGTTAGTACCAACATGGGTGTTAGTACCAACATGTGACTGAGACAAATTGATATTTGTTTGTGCTGCAATTTGTTTCATACTTGCTGACGAGTTGTTCAGTGATTTTAAAACAATTCCTTTTTGTTTGTTTGTAAGAGCGGATGGATAGCCAGGAGATTTTTTGTTGCCATAGTTGTCTTTCAGGAGGATGAAATGCTTTACAACTGTGTTGGAACGTTGTATTTGGTTGGCAATGGCTAGAAACGAATGTCCAGCTTCATGCAATGCAGTTATTGGCCCAGGGGCGGATCTACATAGGGACTAATAGGGCTGAAGCCCTGGGCCCCAAAGTGTGAAGGGCCCCCCAAAAATGCAATTATCATAAATTTTTAATACTTGTTGATTAACAATGAGCACTTATCATAAAGTAAGAAATAGTTAATATTAATAATATAACAATAATGAATTTTTATAGAATAATTTGTTTAATTTCAATCAATGTAAAATTATTGTACTTCAATAAGCCCTGGGCCCCAAGAAACCTAGATCGGCCCATGCCATGGCCCATTTTGTACAACTGTGTGGTCGACAGACATTTCATAACTGTTCATTTGCAGATGTAACTCACCCACCTTTATGCATTCATATGCAACCAAAGTGCATCTTACTATGACCTTCGCATTATAACGTGCATTTTATGGGTCATGGTGCTATCATTTTGACAAATCTCACAAATGTCCATACTTTCAAGGTTGTAAGCAACTTGTGCCCCGTACATTAAAATGTCTTTTGTCATGAGTATTGAATTTGTTATTCTTTTAATATCGTTCTTGTTCTATCACCAGACATTACACACTTTTCATTCGGTGACATGGTGCTATCATTTTGACTCAGACCTTATCAGGTGTAATGATGCTACCCATACACTTATTTAACCCTAGAAAGGTAAAGGGTAGTCTGACAGACTATCGTCATCTAACAAAAATCACAGATCATTGGTTTCTAAGCATGCGATGTCCGTGAAATTTTCAGTACCTTCATTTTTTTCTAATTAATAATGATCCAAGTAATAATTTTCTTATAAATTAATTCCAATCTATATTTTTTTGGTAGCCAGTAGTCTGACAGACTACCTTAACCATCCACGTTTGTAAAACTTCTTGTAGCTGCGCAGCTCTGCATTACACCTGTGTAGCCCATTGCAGTATGACTATATGGGCAGTCTAATTGTAGGAGCAGCTCTGCTTGACAACTGTGCGGCGCTGTGCAGTATGACTAAGGGGCAGCCTAGCAATTGGTAGCCATACCCGTATCCCGCCTATGGCAGGGTCAGGTCTGCAGTTTCAAGTCCTCAACTCCCTCCTATCTCCTACCAGGTCCCCGTCCACCCCACACACTATCATATTTTTGCAGACTGCTTGATCCCACGTTAAGTAAATTTCAGGAATGCAGGTGGTCAGAAGCACCCAGGGCAGGGAGAGACCAAAGCCCTCCCCCCCACAACCAAGAGTTAAACTATTGAGTGTGCAAACATACAGTCAAAATCGTTTATAACGAACTTCAAGGGACCGGCTGTTTTTCTACATTGTAGCCGATGTTCACTAAAAGTGGTACTATTGATTTTAATGAAGGAATAATTGCAAATGGTGTTATGTTTATTACAGTAGGCTATAATTATTGTAACAGGTATATTTATTTGCATATGACATCACAATTTACAGTATTAAAAAAATTCAGAGCAATATCCATATTGTACATAGGCATGTATTGTGTAATTTTAAAATATAGTATACAAGTACATGGATACATGTATATATAGTGTACAGTATGTAAATTCAAAGAAAGAACTCTGTAATTTTTGATTGGCGTCTAACTTGTAGTGCTGTGAGAAATTTGTTTTCAATTGATGAGGAAATGCCTGAGAAGGCTTCCTTAAGAGTTTGGGGTGTGTCAGTTGTATGAAGAAATGCTCTTAAGGTTGAACAAGCAGCATACACTTCAGCTACAGTAGGAATTTTTCCAAAATCATTTTCTGATTCTTGGGAAACATCTTCAGGATGTATCTCTTCAGTTTTCTGGTGACACTGAATGATATCAATATCTGATAATTCTTCACATGTAATGATCTCATCATCCACCTCCACATAGTCATCAGCAGAGCAGTCAGAACTGAGAAGGGAAACAACAAGTTGCAAATCGCTGTGTGCATGATCTTCACATGTGGTTCTGGGTTGTACATCCTTGTTTAGACAATGGCAAACACAGTTGGCAATGGTCTCCTTCCTCACAGAATCCCATGCCTTTGATATCATTAATATATTATCAAGAACACTAATTTTTGTATCATCCTTATTTTCTGTTTTCTCTATGACTTTGTAAACCAGTTCTTTTCGAAATGATACCTTCAGACTTCGGATAACTCCTTGGTCCATTGGCTGAAGAACAAGCGTGCAGTTTGGAGGCAGGAAAATGAGTTTAATTTGTTTCAATCCTTCAACTGGAGGATGGGATGGGCAATTGTCCACAAGTAAAATTATACATCTTTTTTGCTTCAAAAGTTCACTGTCCCAATTTTTAAGAGTCTTTTCAAAGATAGTCGACGTCATCCAGGCCTTTTTATTGAAATCATAGTCAACAGGGAGATTATTAACATGTTTAAAACATCGTGGCATTTTACTTTTTCCAATCACCAACAACTTTCTTTTTATAGAACCAGTCATGTTGGCTGCAACAAGAACTGTAACTCACTCTTTTGACAACTTCCCACCAGGACATTTCTCCCCTTTAAATTTCAATGTGTGATCAGGTGTTAGTCGAAAAAATAACCCCATCTCATCGGCATTGAAAATGTCATCATCAGAATAACCAGCCCTCAGTTTCAGCCATACATTTTCAACCCAGTCACCCGTTATTGCTTGGTCAACATCAGTTGACTCACCTGAAATTTTTGCATGAATAATATTATGCCGAGATCGAAATGTGTTTGCTTTAGCCGATATGTACGTTATAAGCAACATTAGTGCTTTTTTCCCATAGGCTTTCATGGTTCCAACTATTTTGTTCTTTAAATCCGATTGTACATTATATCTGGTGTCGTTGTAAACGATTTCGACTGTATCTGCTACATGAAATCGTCGAATTTGTTCCTCCTGCCCTTCAGAAATTAAATGCATGATGCAATTTTCATGCCACTGGTGCTCCAGAGCAATCCGTGGTAATCATCGTGGATAAATTTGTAATCAATGTGGAAATTTAAAATAAATTACGTATTGTGCATTGCAACAAATTGATTAATAAATATGCAATCGAGTTTTAAAGTTATAGCATGGCATTTCAATAAAATATTGCAATGTACTTTGGTAGTCTCACAGACTACCCTTTACCTTTAATGTAACAGCAAAGGTAGCATTACCTCTCTAGGGTTAACTTAGGCATGTTTTTCTTCATTAGATGCTGCATCATAAGTATTCAGAGCTTTTGTGGAGCCTTTTGTATGAAAAAACTTTTTATATTTTCACAAGGCCTGCGTGGTGCCTGGGGTACAGCAAACGCTCTGAATCCACTTTGCGCCGGCCCGGTAAGTATCACATAGGGCCACCGATTTATTGCCCATATGGCACATTGACAGCCTTTCCCTTTGGCTCTAATGCAAAAAGGCGAACCAGCCTGGTCCAGTATCCAAACTAATTTCACTGACATATGAGCCTGATATGCTGGGTCTTGCTACCGAGACGGCTCTTTTGCTTCTTCTGTGTGTTCTTGTGTAAGAACAGACTTTGTCGAATGTGAGAGCGACAGTCAAGGATATGCATGTGCATTTAGAGTGGTATGTACTATACCTCCTCTGAAGTAGGAGCCTTTCTGTTCGGCATCGCCATAGCCGGAAGCAGACGCCTTGCGAGCTTGACCTTGTAGTATGCAGCATATGCTGAATCGAGCTCGGAATTGTTAATGGACCTTCCTTTCATCACTTCATTACCAGGATGTTAAAGTCTGCCCGTTGGTTTCGATATAAGTATCACGAAAAGCAGACGGGTTGACGTTAATAACCCATTAGGTAACCAATTGGACTTCCTCAAGCTGACACACACTCTCATAAAGATAAATTACGTTTCACGGACGTTGTGCGACGTGTCGCAAAATTGCGTTTTTTCAAATTTAAAATACAGTAGTAGCTTAAGGCGTTACGAAGTATTTCCTAACGACTTCACTTTTTCCGGCTGCTGCCTCGGCACCATAATTTCCTGATGATTATTGGTTAGCTCAACCTCGTTTAATTAATTACTGCGAATTATACAAGCTGATGTTCTCACGCCCATGCACATTATTCTTAGGTCGTAAGCTTCTTATTTGTCTGGTTACTACTGTCCCTTGAGTAGGTCAAGGGCGTTAGGCACGAAGCGTGGGTTTGCGTCTTGACATCCACCCATGTTGCATGCCAATCACATGGTACCCCTTCTAATTGTGGGTGGCAACAAAAATGGTTCAACATTTCATGTGTTTTAAATGTCCACCTTATTCTGTGTGCTCCTACTTCTCCTTTCCCGCTATTTTCGTCAACCCTTCCATGGCTTCTCTATTGTTTCCTCTCCTAACCCTAGATCACTGGTGGCGGACGTTTTTTCAAGACGGGTCAGAATAACATGAAGAAAAAAACAAAAAGTTGCCCGCGGGTCAGCAGCAAGTAGCAAGTATAGAACATCATCCTCATAACCCTTATCCCGCCTGTGGCAGGGTTGGTCCTTCACTGCCGTCTATCTCCCACCAGGCCCACATCCGCCCCACACACTGTCATATCCTTATGGACAACCCGCTCCATGTCTGCTTTGGTCTCCCACTGCCCTGGGTGCTGCCAACCACCTGCATTACTGAAATGGAAGTAATGATTTCCTCCTTATCATGTCCATACCACTGCTACCTATTCTCCCTCATTTTTGGCGATGTCCACCACCCCCAGGCTATATCTAATACCTTGGAACCTCCAAAGTTAACCACCATTTCTCATGTTGACCACACTTTTATCATTTGTTGGTCCACCATTGGTAGGTATAGGAGAGGTAATTCTATATGTTGACCAACCCCATAACTTGTGCCTTGACCACCATATTGGAGACATAGTCTGTTAATTACACAGTATTTTGACCTCCAAAAGATGACCAGCTGAATGTCGTGAACATAACAGGAGCGCTTGCCTGTAGTGCACCTTTTTATTGTGCCATTTTGGAGTCTCCAAGTGTAAGCGCACACTGGCTGACGATTTAGAATGCTAACAGATGATGACGTTTATTATTATTATCATTATACTATGTACAATAGAACGGCGATGGAAAGGTAAAGTATTCCAGAGTTTAAAGGTTAGTGGGGAGGACTCTATCTCTTCCATCACTAAAAGGCATGGTAGCCTTGACATGAACCTGATTAGTACTCTGGACAGAGATACTAAAGGGAAAAAATACAGATATACTGTAGCATGTAAAGTATGGGCATTGTTCCTCAGAGCACAGGCAAGGACCTGAAGTTGACAGAAGGCGAGGTAAGTTTGAAAAAGAAGAATATGGCACCTCTTCCACCACAAGTACAACTTAAGCATGGAGGAAGGTGAAAAATAATATGCAGTATGCAGGGAGTGGAGATAGGATTTTGGAAGTCCTGCAAGAAAAGGAGCAGCAAAGAATAATAATGGAAGTAGTTTTGCCCAAAAGACAACTAAAAGCCTGTTGGTTGGAACCATAGATGTATGATGCTTAAAAAGGTAACACAGGGAATTTAACTTTGAGAGTAAGGAGTCCCTTTACTGGATAAACTTCAGCTGGGCATCAAACATGACACCAAGCAGCCAAAGACAAGGAGTATAATAAGGAATATAAAGAAGAAGAAAATTATCTTAATTTTATCAACATTCAGATGGAGGTTCAAGGAGTTGTGCCACCTAGAAACTGTAGATAACAGGTTATCAATGAGGGAGGCTACCTCAGCAAGACAATCAAGTTGGACTAGGTGCCCAAAATAATTATCATCTGCAAAGGACCACAATTGCCACTCTGCACAAAGGGAGGGAAGGTCAGAAGTGGCGACATTGAATAATATGCGTCCAAGAATGGAGCCCTGTGAAACACCATGCTTAAGTACAGTGGCTTGAGGGGAAGACCTAGTCCTAGCAGTTTGGGATTTTAAAGGGGATATTATGAGATTAAGAGTGTCATCATCATGATCATCATCATCTCACCCTTCTCCCGCCTGAGGCAGGGTTGGGTCTGCGGGTTCTAATCCTCCACTCCCCTCTATCCCCCACCACCCCGCACGCCTCCATGTCCACCTGCAACACCTGCTCCCACGTTCGCTTCGGTCTTCCTCTACCTCTGGTGCCGCCAACCACCTGCATTCCCACAATGGACCTAATAAGCTCCTCCTCTCCCCTCCTCATCACATGCCCATACCATCTCAACCGATTTTCTCTCATCTTTTCCGCAATGTCTCCCACCCCCAAGCTACCTCTAACGTAATCGTTTCTGACTCTGTTGGATCTAGACACCCCACACATGTAGCACAGCATTTGCATCTCAGCAACCTGCATTTGCCATTCATGGTTCTTCCTAACTGCCCAGCACTCTGACCCATACAGCATAGAAGGCCTAACGACGATTCTGTAAACTTTGCTCTTTAACCCTTGTGTTACTACTCAGATACACTTGTTCCCATTTTCGACTTTGCATTGATGCCAAAAAATTTCTTTGAGAAGAATGATTTTGTCCATGCACATCCCCATTATTTGGGAAGTTTCAGAGAATTTGTGTTTGTATGTTTGTTTTTAAGAAAGGAATATTAATTGACATGACATTTAACTGATATACCCCTCTTATTACTACCAGAGTACACGTGTACCCATAAGAGTATTACAGATGGTACAAATTCATTAAATCGATGAAACAAGATAACGCTATGTTTTATTTGTAGCAGTTTATTATACCCTTAAAAATATGTCAAAGGATGTCATGTTACTTAAGATTGTTGGCAATTTTTATAAACTGAGAATGTCAAAGAATGATCGTTGGAAAAATGGCCTTCTGGCATTTCACACGTGATTTTCAAGTCTGTCTTCTCTATTTATTAGGTGCTGCATGATGAACCAACAATGATTTTATGTCCATGTATATCACGTTGACAGGGCTAGATCCAGAGGCAGATTTGGGGGGAGCACTTCAAAAAAAGTGTGCCCCAAATATTTTCAAATATTTAGGATCCCTTAGTATAAATCTATCTAGTAATTATAATAGGTTTTCTACTGCCCCATAGACAATGCCCAAGTTGTGGACCCATGCAGCCAATGCAGCAATTGCTCCACGTCAGTTCCTCAATGGGACACAACTGATGTCACATATTTGCATTATCTGCATTTCCATACTGCCAATCCAACAGCTGCAATCCAATCTGTAGTTAGTAAAACCATTGAAGATAGGACATTATCTATGGGGCAGGAGAGGACCTATTGCAATTGCTAGCTAGATTTATACTAAAGGATTCCAAATATTTAAAAATATTTGGGGTGCACCTTCTTTTTGATATGCTCCTCCCCAATCCACCACTGCTGAATGTCCTATCTTCAGTGGTTTAGCCAACTACAGATTGGAATTGCAGTATACTGTAATGTGGGAATAGCAAACGCTAAAATATCTCATCAGTTGCAAAGTTGGATCGGTTGAAATATGCGTCCCATTGCTGCATTGTTCCCCTATGCTAATATTCCTGTGCTTAAGGGTGTCAACTAGCTCCCCTGTTTTCCCTGAGAGGGTCCCTACATTCCATGTCCCTAACCATAGCCTAACCCCTTTGTTGTGTGTGTCTGGCTAGGGGCACCCGAGCCACACGTCTAGAACCCACAGCGATAGTGACAGGGCTACCTGTGGGGGATGCCATCCTACCACACAGGAGACACTCAATATCGTTGCCATTGCCATGTGAGCTGAGATCTCCCACTCACACGACACGTCTCCAGGTCACACCCTTCACCTTGCAATACCACCTTACTTCACCTTACAATACCACCTTACTTCACCTTACAATACCACCTTACTTCACCTTACATAACCAAACAAACTCCCTAACCCATAAGCCAAAATGCACACCTCCATTTCCTTCCCACCTTAGGAAGTCAATAGAGATGCTAAAGAGTTCCCCTTAAACACTAAATAATATATTACCATTTTTTTATATTAATAAATAAATTTAGTAAATGAATAAATTTAGGTGTGGAGATTGGCTACTAATCACAATGCAGCCAGGTATCTGTCGATGCAAACGACACCCGTGCTGCACCATAACACAATGAGGCCGGCAGACGCCACGTGGGTTAGGGCTAAAAGCCAACCTCATACCAGCCCCTTATGAGATTAAGAGTTAGAAATAATGCAGTTAAGGCACTCAAAAAGCTGCTTGTGATCAACCATATCAGTGGCTTTTACCAGGTTAGTCTGGAGCAAGAGGTACCCACTACCTAAAGCAAGAGCAGTCGAGAGAGTGAAGAGAACAGAGAGAAGGACAAACGATACAGAGGATTTATGACAAGAGCTATACTGAGTTAAAGGGGCACTCATGATCAAGTCATCACAGGCAAGATCATAGATCAATCTCAAGAACCTTTACAAGAGGGGAAAGAACTGTGATAGGTTGGTACTTTATTGGGTTGGCAACTGAGCCCCATTTAAATACAGGAACAATAAAGGCCTGCTTCCAAGGAGCAGGAAAAGACCTGAGATCATGCAGGTGTTTAAAATGTGGAGCAGTAGATATAAACTGGGAAGCTCAAGATACCTAATCAATGTGGCAGGGGGTCCATCAGGTACAGTAGGGGAGGAACATTTTAATTTTGAGATATAGCCTAGAAGAGAAGATAACTCCAAGGTAGGAGGAATGGAGGGGGGAGATCTGATACTTGGAGCATAGAGTGCCACAGGTGGCAATGGGGCCTCAAAAGGGTTTGCCATAAGGGGAACAACAGCAAAAGCAACATTATTCCTCCATTCCACCACCTGATGACCTGCCACAGGACCCAAGGTCACCCACCCCTGAAAGCCACTTTAAAAATTACATTCAAATATAGGTCTCTATCAGTTGAAAACTTAAAAAACACTTGCTGTGGGTCCCTTTTTTATAATTACCCCAACATTTTGGAGCACAGCAACAATAAGGCATTATGATGAGTGAGAAAACAGAAGATCGTTTATAAACACAAAATCCAAATTTGATGCCAAACGCAAAATCTAATCCTTTACCACTGTGATTATTATATCAATTGCATTAAAACACATGGGGTACAATGAATAAAGCACATTTCATGAAGGAAATTATATATTTGGATTCTATGTTGTAGCAGCCTAATTATAGTGATGTGATATGATTGCTACTCTCTTATGTGTAGGCCTTTGCAGGGTAAATTTTAATTAAACTGATGAACTGCATGTACTGATTACTGACTGGAAATGGAGGGAAAATGGTCCTATGAACTTGTGTCTGGAAATGGACGGTGTGCATGCAATGACAACAAATCTTCCCAGAACAGTACAGTATTACCTTGCTCATAATTACATCGTTAACGATAACTCACTATAACGTCATTGCTGGACGTCGAGTAGTTGTCAAGCAAGGGTGTGCATACTGGGAATCCATGGACTTGTCAGTTGTACTATAATCTGCATGACATTCATTAGATGCACATTGCATAAAATTAAATGCTGAGCAAAAATTGAGAAGAAAAAGGTAAAAGAAGAGTGCAGTGTCACTACAGTGCTACTATGTTACTATCTCAACAATTGTAAGCCAAATAAAATGAAAACATCCATTGAAAACAACCAGCAGAAGACCTGCCAGTTAAAGTTTCAATGACAAAGATATTGTCCAATTCCCTGAGTCAGGTGTCTCATTTGCTAGATTGTCTGAAAAGGATCCAAATTTTGCATGAAGTTGTGCTAATAAAGTGAGCTATAATGAGAAAAGAAGAGACAAGCAACACAATCAACCCTCGATAAATTCTTGTCAAAAAATTAAAATCATTAAAACTTGTCGGTTTATTTACATATTACACTTTAAAAATTTGTCAAGAAAAGCTGTTTTCAATTGTTCTTATTTATTAATTATAAATAAAAATGAAATCTATTTTGTTTTTTCAATTTAGTAACCTATCCCTATTCTTCACATGTTATTTCTTCCTCCATTAACGTTGTTTCACGTAACATAACGTTTTT
Source organism: Trigoniulus corallinus (assembly GCA_013389805.1). Lineage (NCBI taxonomy): Eukaryota > Metazoa > Arthropoda > Diplopoda > Spirobolida > Trigoniulidae > Trigoniulus > Trigoniulus corallinus. The sequence goes on from JAAFCE010009058.1 coordinate 10,220,133, forward strand.
GAGGAACACATCCCTAACGTTAAATGAGGTATTACTGTACATACATTTGACAAAAAAATTATGGAAGCACTATGATATTTTGTGATTTCAGAATATTTAATTGAAAAGAAAGTAAAGTGGTGGTGTACTAACAACCCCTGCATAGTATATGTACTGTACCAATAACCAAATGTGGGAGGTAAAAAGCATTTTCTTGAAATTGAAAGAAATCCCAATTTTCAATGCAAAAATAGTGTGGAAGCACTAACTCATGACGTATAAACATAGCAGATATCTGCATTGGAAGATGAATGGATGAGCATTTCCACAAATATCACAAAATGTTTGGTGGAATCAATGTCCAGACGTTTGGAAGTTGTTGTGAAAGCCAATGGACTACACACAAAATATTAATTTGTCATTGGAGTTGAAATATCTGCTATGTTTATATGTCATGAGTTAGTGCTTCCATACTTTTTTTGCACCCCCCCCCCGCACACACACACACACACATTTTTTATTGTTACAGTACATATACTATACAAGGGTTGTTATTACATCACCTTTTTACTTGATTTTCAATTAATTATTATGAAATCAAGGAATATTGTAGTGCTTCAATACTTTTTTTGTCAACTGTAGCTGAATCACATCCACATAACAACAAATGTTAAAAGTGGCCTCTGTCTGAATAGCACAACAGGCGTTATGAACACACTGTTGAACAGTCTGCACATCAGGAACTGGTTCAGCATATACTATGCTTTTCATATGCCCCAGAGGTAAAAATCCATGGGGCTTAAGTCCAGTGATCCAGCAAGCAATGCAACAGGGCCTCAACATCCAATCCATCATCTGGGGTGGATGTTGTTGATGTATGGGTGAACTGTAATGCAGAAGTGGGCTGGTGCTCTGTCATGCAGAAACCACATAACCTGTCTTATTGCCAAAAGCACATTCTTAAGCAAACCAGGCAGAGCATTCTGCAGGAAGTCAAGGTACGTTCCTCTGATGAGGCATTGTGGAAGAATAACCTGTCCAAGTATGTGGTCCAAATATGTAATTTACCAGTGCCATCTACCATGGCAACGATGCATTTCCAGACACATGTTCATAGGATCTTCCTCCATTTCCAGTCAGGAATCCGTCCCTGCAGTTTGTTGGCTTTATTAAATTTCACCCTGTATATAGGCAGAGCTGGTTTTTTGCCGTCAATTGCTGAAAACCATCCCTAGGTGGTGATAGTCACTTTGGACGTTGAATATTTGACGTCCCTTCACGATTAACAAAGGGAACAAGTTCATCACTCGTATTGGTGTTTTGTAGCGCTCTTTCCGAATAATTTCAACGTCCGTAATATATGGACGAAACCGTTGTCAGTAATTAAGGAGATGGTGATGTAGACGGGGACAGTGAACCAAAATTTCTGTTGTCAAGGGAGAGTAAAACTGGTTCTGAAACGACACCGGCCCATCGGGATTTCTCACGAATCTTCAATGCCACATTCAGTCCGGTTTTTGATGTAATTACTTCCGCATCTGTCATGGAATTGAGAACATTTGGTAACAGAACGAGGATGTTAAGTCGTTTTGTGAAACTGATTATGTGAAGTCGACCTACTCAAACACCTGGGAGATCCGCTAAATTTACACATACCGTATACTGTATCTTTACACTTTTTTAGGTTAGAAAGAGTTGCCATACATGCAGGTTACATTTCACAGACCACATGGATGGGTTGGGTCAAATGTTTATACTTTTTGTCGGTGGACTAAGCCCTTGAAAATAGCGCTCTGCCCCGTTGTTTGACAGCGCTCGCACTGAAATGCCCCCCTAGAAAGGAACGCCTACTTTCTTTCCCATTGGTCAGTCTCCTCTGCTGTAACTATGGCAACGGCAGTTACCGAAGCCATTAAAGCGCTGCTGTGTTAGTGGTGTCTTGAGTAATGTTTGGCGATCGATGTCTTTGTTTTATGTTGGTTATCAGTGGTAATCTTTTCAGAATTTTTTATCTCATATAAAACCTGAACATCGGATATTATCTAAGAAAGGATTGACAACGTTTTCCATCATCCATTTATCGCAATTTTTATACTATAAAGAAGCCAAACTTAAAGAAAAATCGTAAATAGAAGAAGTCTTACGTCGAGGACATCGACTCAATAGTTTACTTTCGGAAGTCCACCATTCTATTTTGAACATGGGTCTAAAAGGTTGTCCTGCATTTCTCAAATGGATTGTTTTAGTGTTCAATCTTATATTTTGGGTAAGTTGAAAAGCCTGCCTTAAATTTCACTGTCTCTTTGATAAGTAGTTAACTTTTTCCGTTGGATCGCTGGTGTAGTCGTTAATGCGCTTGTGTTCGTTTCGAATCGAGTTCCATTTTATTGATAACTGCGGAAGCCATTAACTTCGTAGACTTAGCATCTGTTGACGTTTTTTTTTTTGATATTCTGCATATCCTTATTTATCGATTTTTATTTCCTAAACTTTGTTTTCATATTGAGAATCTTTCTAGTCTTATTTGTATACAGCGCTATTGTGCCCAGACACTGAAAGTATCCTTGGGCCAATAGTGTTCCACACAAAGTGGTTTTTATTAAAAATGAAGATTTAAGCTATTCACTGAATCTTAAATGGAATCAGTTATAAATTTCGTTTCAAGTGACGCACTTGATACAATTTCTTTAATGCAATATTCCCCCTTATTTTCAGACCCACAAGATAATTCTTTACTTCCTACACGTGTAGAAGTTTCGCTGCGGTAACTTTTTAGAAAACATTGAAATGTAAACAAAATAAGAAGTAATAGCGTAAGATTCAAATGAGACTATTGTACAAGAATTTTGATAGAAGCTGATTTTTTTGAAGTTTCGACGAGAAACTACCAGGGGAATTGCTTCTCTCTACAAGGACGAAGAGCGGGTAATTGCCAAATACCAATGAATGGTCTAGAAATTGAATTCACAGATATTGATTGTCTAGGCTATATGGATAGTTTTGCCGTTTAAGATTTTTAGAAAAGACTTTCTGCTTTATCGGGCGGACAGGAATGTTAGAAGCGGTAAGGGAATTAAATAGGAATTTGTGAATCACGTCTCGTGTGATGAAAAACACAAATTTCTACGAAGAGCTCACGTTTGTACCAAGAAGAATGTATTGCGCAGGAACGTCAACTAATCTTTAAACTGCAGTACGTAATCTAAATTTTTTTATAACTACGGTGACCGTACGGCTTTTATTTAAGAGGAATGTTCTTAATTTCAGTGCTCTTGTTCCTTATTTTGTGACTTGAAATAATGATTTTTCTATGGTCTAAGAACCTATGACCAGTGTTCCAGAAAAGTGGAGAAATGCATTCGGATGGGACCCATAGGGTCAATGTTGGGTGGGCGATGTGGAGTCCTGTGTGATAGGAGGGTCCCACTGAAGTTAAAGGAGAAATTCCACAAGGCAGTGGTTAGACCAGCTATGCTGTATTGATCAGAGTGTTGGGCATTGCGACTTTTTTGTTTCGTTGGTGTTCAACTGCAAGGTCATTTGAGCCCCGTCCGCTGCGTAGTTCTAATGAAGAGACTGCATAGACACTACACTAATGCGACGATTTTTGGGTAATAGCAGCTCCCAGTTTTCCCAAGCTGCCATCCATGTCAGTACTAGCTGGGGTTGCGTTGCTTAACTTCAGTTAGAAGTTAATGAGTTTCCAACTCATTTAGCCTCTCTGGGCATTTTGAAAAAGCCGTGACAATAGACGGGACATCAGGGAAAAGAGAGAGAAATAGAGGTAGTATGGGCATAAGATGGGAAGACGGGAGGAACTGGTTAGGTCCATCACAGAGACGTAGGTTGTAATCCGGGGCAGGAAAAGACCTAAGCGGACCTGGTTGTACGAAGGGGTGGATGGGAACCTTGTGGGTGATTGGCGGGAGTGGAAGGCCAGAAACCGCCGACCCGGCCACAGGCTGAAAGGATATGAATATCTAGGGGAAGAATATCTAAATTGAATTACAGTAGAGTTTGGCTGTAGCGAACCCGTTAATAACGAACTCTTGGTTATAACGTACAGTATTTCAACTATGAAAGTTTCCAAGTGAAATCTTTCACCCATTATAACGAACAGTTTTTAGTGCATATTCCTGGTTCGTTATAACCAGACTTCATTGTATTCTAAAATTAATAATGGGATTGTTTACAATGTAATCCATTTGCCTGTACTTTTTTAAATCTCATGAAGCGTTTTAGTAAAATCAATAAGCACAACCTGCTTGTGAAGCGGTGTCTGGTTTATAGGCCTACTTTGTTTGCTGCAAAAAAACATGGTCACCGTCGTTATTAGGGATGTGAATTAGATTGACTCATTTCCCCTCTCTGGAATATGTAGAATTCCCAATAACTATTATCTTGGGTGAACAACATAATCTTGCTGTTGTCACGCTACAACAATTTATTACAGCTGCAATTAGCTCATTACCTATCTTCGGCGTTGTAGGTAGGTAACACATCAGATCGAAATGACCAAACTCACTTGCTGAAGTTGAAATGTGCTGCAGTCTTGAACTCTTGACTATAATTGTGAAGTGTATGTGCCGTGGGATGGCAAACAAAATTACTTATGTGAGACTCATTATCAGGCAAATAGATTCAACCATGGTGGCTCGATGGTAGCCTGCTTGCTTTTTGGTCCGTGGGTTCAGTTTCGGTCCTAAACGAATTCGGTGGCTTCTTTCAGGCGGGACAGAATCGTTAAGTGCACTTTTGGTCGAATGAGGACTGGAGGCGTGGTTCCAAATGGTATGTACGATGTTAATTGCGCGTATATACAAGCACAGGCAGCTCATGGGACAGGAAAACCTAGGCGGCCGCCTGGGGCGGCGAAGTTCAAAGGGGGAGGGGGGCTGATTTCAGAGGTACATATTTCGTTGCCATGCAGTATATCGGTCACTTAAGATAGTCATAGGCGCCTTGTTGCAGAGTCATAGCAATGCATTGGCAATACGACAAATGCCAAGGGCGTGAGGGTCTCTCGGACAATTTAGAACTGTATTAATTTTAATGTGTTGCGGCGGTGAACTAGGGCGCCTGAAACTCTTGAGCCGGGCCTGCATACAAGAACCCCTTCTGCAAGGAGCAAAGTATGTGTATTTTGATAACATTCCCAGGTGTAGCAGCTCGCTCCCTGATGCTGGTAAAGGAAGTGACACAGGAAATGGATACGTATCCATGTGTAAACTAGAGTCAGTGGCGTAGCCAAGGGGGGGGGGGGGGGGGGGGGTTCCCCCCCCCCCCCCCCCGGCCCCCCACTTAACCCCAAGGGTTACCCCCCCTCGCGGGTTAACCCCCCCCCCCCCCTCAGAAAATCCTGGTTCATGCTATCGACAGTCATTTCCCCCCCGCTACAGAAAATCCTGGCTACGCCACTGACTACAGTGCTGTCAGTGGTTCCACGCTGGATATTGGGTCCGGGTTGGTTACTGCAGGATGGGTGGAGAGCCCTAGTGCATGGGAAGTTAAACTGTGGTGGGAGCGGCTTATTGCGTTGGACACCAGTTTTCCTCTGATCACTGAAGTTAAGCAACGCGACTCCAGCTAGTACTTACATGAGTGGCCGCTTGGGAAAAACTGGGCACCGCTAATACCCAAAAATCGTCGCATTACTGAAGCGTCTGTGCAGTCTCCGCATTAGAACTACGCAGTGGACAGGCCTCTAATGACCTTGTAGTTCAAGGGTCCCAAAATACCAAAGAGCCAAATTAAACCGTGGTTCCTTGTGGAATGTACGATGTCTCTTTCACGGAAAATAACCATGTGTAGATCAGCGTAGTTCCTAGGTGTAGAAACTCCCGCCCATTGGAGTCGGTGAAAGAAAAGTGCCCTAATGAACAAAAATAGCGGGACGATAAGTAAGCAAAGGAGTTGCAGCCACCCATATAAGCGGGTGGGAAGTTTGGTACCCGGCCATAGGCGGGAAGAGTTAGTAGTTGTTGCTGTATCCATTTATAAACTATCCTTCTTAAAGGATGGATAGGATCACTGTCCCAAAGGAGTTGCAGCATGAAGTTGGCATTCGGCTGAATAAAAATACCATCCAATAGATGGCCGATGTGTCCCTTTGGGACAGAAGTAGGTACCCGGGAAAAGGGTTAGCAGTTGTTGTTGTGCAGTATGTTAACGGGTTTGGATCAATGTCCCTGCTAGCTCTAGCCCAGATAACCGCTGTTTTAGAATAAAGTACATGTGAACTAATGCATGCTACTTTGTAAAACATGCATTAACATTATTCATTAAGGGTGGGTCTCTGGCGACATTGTCGTTATGGAACATATTTTAATCAACGGCAGGGTGGAATAGACCGAACGGACACGAAAGAAGCCTTTTATTTTTGCTCCCACTTTATTTGTTTGGGGCTCTCAGACCCACGGTAAAGCGTCTGTTGGCAGACCGAATATTGTTAACTATTCTAACAAAGCAAACCAAATGCATCTTGTTCACCTTCATGTTATTTTGTCGATAGTGTAAATTCCTGACCTTTTGCCAATCGGCTTCCAATTCACCTTTAATAAGCTGCCTGTGGTAGACCTTTTGATGACATGCCCATGTCAACTTAACCAAAACTGCTTCAGGTCATTTTGTAAAGGGGTGGTGCAAATGTAGGGATTGCCATTTCCGGTTCTCCATTTCCTCCCATTCCACCAGTCCTCCATCATTTCCCCTCTAACATGCTTTCTTTATTGCTGTCCGCAGTCTCGCTCTTCGTCCCTTACTTTCCCACTGTTCTTTCACCGTTTTCATAGCTTGTCGCCCCGAACATTCCCCTTACTTGCTTGACTACGCTCAATTCATCATCACCGTCATCATACCCTTATCCAGCCTATGGCAGGGTCGAGTCTGTGGGTTCTAGGCCTCCTCTCCCGCCAATGTCCCACCAGGTACCCGTCCACCCCTCATACTACCATGTCCTTACGGATAACTTGCTCCCACGTCTGTTTTGTCTCCCCCTGCCCCGGGTGCTTCCAACCACCTACATTCCTGTAATGTACCTAACGAGTTCTTCCTCTCCTCTTCTCATTACGTGCCCATACCACCGCAATCTACTCTCCCTCATCTATTTCCGCGATGTCCCCCACCCCAGGGTACCTCTAATATACCCATTATATAAGCTCTCGACACCACATTCATGTATCGCAGCATTCGCATCTCAGCTACTAGCATCGTAGTTACCTGGCTCCTCCTCACTGTCGAAAACTCTGATCTATACAGCATAGCTGACCTAACCACTGCCCCGTAAAACTTCCCTTTGAACTTCATTGGGACCTTCCTATCACACATAGCTCAAACTTCCCTTTCAACTTCATTGGAACCATCCTATCACACATGGCTCCACTTCAGCCATCTGCCATTGAATGTATGGGTCACGTCCATGTCTTTCTACCCAATGCTTTGGAACGTTGACCCTTACTTTACCTCTTGCATCTTTTTCTCCAGTTTGCCCATATAGCGTGCGTCACCGTTATTTTCCGGTCCTTCCCTACTGTAAGCTATATACAGTACTTTGTCTTCTTCGTGCTTATCCTTAGTCCTCCATTTTCTATTACTCTTCAATATCGTTTAGGCCCTTCTCTGCTTAATCTCTGGAGTCGTCAGTTTTCCAATATCGTCGGCAGAAAATCCATGCGCTGATGAGTCTATTCGGCTACTCCCGTTAGTAGGTTGTCCATAACCAGAGTGAAAAAGTACGGACTTAGTGCTGAACCTTGGTGTAACTCGAACTTCACTAGTAAGTCCCCAGTATTTCCGCTATGTGTCCTTACCCTAGCTATGGAACCATCATACGTATTCTGAACTTTTCCAATAGCCCGGTGCAGAACACTATCGTAAGCCTTCTCCAAGTTGATGAAGATCTTTCTTTGCCCCCTATGTTTTTCTATCATGTGCCTTGGGATGAAGATTGGTTCCATAGTGAACTTCGCATGAACTGATATCCACAGGCGAAAAAGTTGAAAAAGTTATATTTCTTGATGTACTATCAAGCCAGATTGTAGGGTACCCTTACTTCCGGTTTATTACAAGAAATGGAAATTTCACCAATTGATTGGTTCCATAGTGGACCAAGGTGGGTTAACTTCTTTTTGGGGGGGAGGGGGCAGAGGTTCCAAGTGCGCTTCTTTTGGGTAAGTAGAACCAAGGTCCCGTGTGGTGTACGATGGCATTTACACGTCAAAGAACCCTCTCTACTATGCAACGGGTAGGTGAGGCAAAATTTCCTGGTGCAGGAGCTCTCCCATCTGACGTCGGTGGAATGTCCCAATGAATAGTAGATCGAGGATAAATAAACGTGAGAGTTGCAACTTTGGTCGGTAACCGGCAGTAAAATATATCGCCCTTGTGTCCATTCAGAGGGACAAGATGGGAAAGGGATAGGAGTTGCAGATTGGTTTGGCTATATATAGTATACTGTAGGTTACCCTGATATATACATGCCACTTGCCAATAAAATTGTTCTGCGTGCCACAATTTTTACCACATTAGTTCTGTGCAGCAGGGGACTGCCTATTACTCGCTCCGAGAGCGTCCTGGAATGGCCCATTAGCTTAATACCTCTATAGTTACCACAATCTTCTATATCTTCTTTGTCCTCGAAGAGTGGTAGCATCCAACTCTCACGCAATGTAGAAGCCGTTCTATCCCCACTAGGTAAAATATTGAAAAGTTTCCCCCTCTAAATAAACCAACCATTGGCGGTTGAATATCGAACCTAGAACCCTGTCGCAGTTACCGAGCATGCTACCCATTGCGCCAGCGAGGCGGGTTAAGTGGAACTCTGACTCATTATAATTAATTCAACTAGTTCTAGGACTTGTTAATTATCAAAATTTAAATAACTACTGAAACCTGATTTCAAAACTTTAATATTTTATAATTCCCACTGCAACGCGAGCATTTTTAACAGTTTGACAGCACACATTTCATGATGAATTGTAATTTAATGAGGGTTTCGGGTCACGTAGGAGAATTAACATCCGGTAGACTTTTTTGTGACTGTTGGGCTAAAAAGAAACTCTGACGATCTGCTGCTAAGAACAGCTGCAGCCAGCCAACTATGCCATCGTATTCGGATATGACGGTCTGAATTTCGGTTTGGTAAATACATACTTCCACTCATTATCATCATACCCTTATGTCACATGAGTTAGGGTCGGGCCTGGTGGTTCTTACCCTCCATTTCCTCCTGTCTCGCAATAGTTTCCCATTTACCACACACGGCGCTATATGCCTTCGTACTACCTGCTCCCACGTCTGCTTTGATGTCTACCCCTGGTACTTCCAATAATCTGCATCCCCATAATAGACCTAACAAGCTAATTCCCTCTTTTCATAACATGCCCATGCCATTTTAATCTATTCTATCTGCGGTCTGCGGGTTCTGATCCTCGACTCCCGTCTATCCCCAACCAGGCTCCCATCCACCCCGCACGCCACTATGTCCCTCTGTACCACCTGCTCCCACTTCCGCTTGGGTCTCCCCCTACTCCTAGTGCCACCCACCACCTGTTGCCCCATAATATACCGCATGAGCTCCTCCTCCCCCCTTCGCATCACATGCCCATACCACCTCAACCTATATTCTCTCATCTTCTCCGCAATGTCTCCCACCCCCAAGCTGCCTCTAAAATACTCGTTATGTACTCTGTCAACACGTGACGCCCCACTCATGAAACACAGCATTTGCATCTCAGCCACTTGCATTCTCCTCTCGTGGTTCTTCCTTACTGCCCAGCACTCAGATCCATACAGCATGGCAGGCCTAACTACAGTTTTGTAAACCTTACCCTTCACCTTTATTGGGACTCTGCGGTCACACAGCACCCCGCTTGCCTGTCTCCACTTTAGCCATCCAGCATTGATTTTGTGGGTAACGTCAGAGTCGATTTCCCCATTGCTCTGAATCACTGATCCTAGATACCTAAACTCACTCACTGCTGGTAGCACCTCATTTCCACAACGAACTACACCTCCTTGGTCCTGGCCGCTCCAATTGAAAGCTGAGTACTCTGTTTTCTTCATGTTCACCTTCAGGCCCCCTTTTGCCATTGCTGTTGTAATGTCCTGTAAGCCCTGTCGAACCTCCTCTTGGGACTCCTCTAACCTTCCTACATCGTCAGCAAATACCAAGCACTGGAGGGCCCATTCCCCTATTCCTGTCAGCAGATCATCCATTGCCAAAGCAAATAGGTATGGGCTGAGAGCTGATCCTTGATGAAGCCCTACCTTCACCTTGAAGCCACCAGTATTCCCCCATGCCGTCCTCACCCTAGTGGTGGAACCATCATACATATCCTGTATTATTCTGATCTGCCCTTCATCCACTCCCTTTCTTCTTAAAACATCCCATACTACCTGTCTAGGGACACTATCATAGGCCTTCTCGAGGTCTACAAAGATTGCATGCAGGTCCTTCTTTGCTGCTCTATGCTTCTCGACCATCTGTTGTATAATAAAGATGGGTTCCATTGTTGACCTACCAGGCATAAAGCCAAACTGGTTTCCTCGACACTAGTATGATTTCTGAGGCGACATTCTATGACCCTCTCCCACAGCTTCATGGAATGGCTCATTAGCTTAATGCCTCTATAGTTCCCACAGTCCTGGGCGTCACCTTTTCCCTTGAACAGTGGGACAATCCAGCTCTCCTACCATGCAGATGGCATTCGGTCACCACTGGCTATTGTATTAAAAAGCTTTCCCAGCCATGTAATTTCTGTGGCCCCCAGGCTATGCCATACATCAATGGGAATCTTATCAGGCCCTACAGCTTTGTGTCCTTTCATCTTGTGGAGGGCCCTGACTATTTCTGCCCCACTCACTACGTCCACAGCTACTGTGGTGGCAGGAAGGCAAAATTTCCAGGTGTAGGAGCTCGCTGCCAGGCGTCGCGTTGCACAGTTGGGCAGAAGACCACAAAACCAGGCAAACATTCGAAAAAAATAGAAGTGTCCAAGAGATAAAATCTGGTGTTGTACTTGATCCTGGATACCCTCATGCACCATGCATACCTGATTTAGAGGTGTCTGCACTGGTTTTGTGCATCATAACAAGCCACATTTGAACCTTTATTTTGCAGTTATGTAGCTACGAGGGGTGTTCCATAAGTTCTCGGTCTAGGGTAGAAATCACATGAATAAATAGAAATTGCATTTTTATTTTTTGACATAGTCACCATGTAAAGTGATACATGTAGTCCAACGACGTTCTAACTTTTTTTTACCCTCAGAATAATATGATTTGTCAAACCCTTCAAAATAAGCATTTGTTGCAGCTTCAACTTCAATATTTGAAGTGAATCTCTGTCCACTCAGCCATTTTTTGAGGTTTGGAAATAAGAAATAATCACTGGAAGCCAAATCTAGTGAATATGGTGGATGTTGGAGCACTTGGAATCATAATTCATGCAGTTTTGCAGCAACAATGTGAAATGTGTGTGCAGGTGCATTGTCATGGTGAAAGAGTGCCTACTTTTTCAAAAGATGTGGGTGCTTAGCCTGAATAGCATCTTTCAGCTGGTCCAGTAGTGCAGCATAATACTCCCCAGTGGTTGTTCTTCCCTTCTGAAGGTAGTCTATTAGCTGCACACCATAGGAATCTCAGAACACAGTAGCCATGACTTTTCCTGCAGATGGAACTGCTTTTGCTTTTTTTTTGGTGCACTTTCACCTGCTGCAATCCACTGTTTTGCTCTTCCTTCATCTCTGGCCTGTAGTGATGAATCCATGTTTCATCCACAGTGATGAAACGCTAGAAAAGGTGTTAATAACACGCTTGGGCAGGTGTTAACAAATGTGGCACCCATTGAGCAGAGAGCTTTCTCATACCCAAAACTTCATGCAAAATATGGTGGACATGGCCTGTTGAGATCTTTGCAATGTTAGAACGCTCACGTATCTTGAAATGGTGATCATTTAGAATGGAATTATGAATTTTTGCCACAAATTCATCAGTCACACTGGTTTTTGGATGCCCAGATCGCGCATCACCTTGAATTGATGTTCTACCTTGCTTAAATTCAGCAGCCCACCGTTTCACTGACGAATATGAAGGGGAAGATTGTTGTAATGTTGGATCCAACTCTTTTTTTATGTCTGATGACGTGAAGCCTTTCAAAATGAAGTACTTTATGACAGCCCTCAATTCAATTTTATCCATTTTTTAGAGAATTGCTAAACCTCTTTGTTTACACCTTTGCCTCAAGAATCTGGCTAAACACACAAGGTTGAAACTTCAGAGCACACCATCATTAATGGACAACACTTATAACAATCGTAGAAATATTATGATATTCATGCAATTTATGTGTCAGGCCGAGAACTTTTAGAACACCCCTCGTATATTGAACTCTTGGTAAATTAATATTTCAGTGCATGGAATTTAGATAATCAAGCTTCAAAGAAGGATGAGATGAAATGTTAGATTTTCAGACCTGTGTTTGGAAACATATACGTCGCCTCTTTGATTGAACTAGTGTGTGCAGAAATCACTTTGGGTTTTTGGATGGTAGTTCCACAATGGAACCAATTTTCCTTCTGAGGCTGAGGATAGATGTGAATTTCCTGCATTCGTGCACTCTTGTGCATTAGATGTGATTTTGAAATGGTATTTTCTCTGTTTATATTGTTCTGGCAGGTCTGTAAGCGGAATTTCAGGTTATTTGCTCCCAGCGTCCAAAATCCTCGGTTATGGCACAACGTACATCCTCTATTTTGGTTCACACAGTACACCCAGACACATATACACCCAGACACATATACCCCCAGAAGGACGCGTCGATTAAATTCGTCACTGTCATCACGATGTAACCTTCACAGCCACACCATAGAATGATTTCTACGCGTTCCTCCTTCAAAAGCATCGGCCACTGCAATAAAACAACCAAAATTCAGATATTTGCGTGTGATGCGGAACTTTTCGGACGCCCTTGTATTTATTGTAATGAAAATAACGCTTGGCGAAGTAAGAGTCCTGTTTTTGAACAAGGACTGTCAGTTTGCCCCACGCGAAAGGTCAAGTGAAACTTGTATTTTCGCCGTGGCTCTTCATGGAAAATGACGAGATAAAGATGTGGGTCAAGTGGTTAGTCTCTCACTTGTAAAAATTGTTGTTTCAGTCGTCACTGTTCCGAACTTAACTGAATGCTGCTACTGTGAACAATTATTGTCGGTCTTTTTAACGACATCTTAGCTTGGGGATCGTAAAATGTTGACGAGTTCGCCAAGTGCAACTGATTGCCAAAATGATATTTCTTGTTTCGTTATCGCGCCTAAAGTTTAATGCCCTGGAAAAAGCATTTCCTTTTTTTAGATTCAAGCTGGTGGCTTTGGCAAAACAAAGCATCGACGTTTGGAGCAGTGGCATCGTAAGCTTTATTCCGAAGTTTGTAGGTAAAATTCAAGGCCAGCCTAACTTTAACATGGCATATGATTTGTTTGGGATTTTACATTTAGGTTTTGAGAGGAATGAGCGTCCGTTTTGTGACGTCACTTCTTGGCTGTATGTGTTATCCTTGTGAGAAGGACCGGAAAGTCGGCATTGTACAGTACTGATTAAATGTTTGCCACTGTGCTCCCGGTAGCAGCAGGAGAAATGAATGCTGGACCCTGTCGTAGATAGGAAAAGGGGTTAGGAATAAGATAATTGAATCGTGCTTAGAGCTGAGAGTTAAGAACCCTTCAGAAATCTACTAGTGATACCGCGACCAGGGCCGTAACTAGGGCGTGGCAAAGAAGGCGGCCGTCACGGGCGCAACTGGGTTTTGGGTGCAAAATGTTTAAGTTTTTTGTCATTATTGGGTTCCGGGCAAGGAAAAGTTAGACATTTGCCACAGGCGCTTCATACCCCCATTACGGCTCTGACCGCGACTTACGAGTGCCCTAACTTGGCAGTTTTTCGAGATACGAGCTGTCACTTGGTCAGTTATTTGATTTGAGGTGTGAGCCAAAATTCTAGTTACGAGTGAGCTTCACACACCACCAGTAACACTGTAGAACAGCCAAAAATATACGGAAACACCAATTGAGCTATTTTATGTATTTTTGTATGCTGTTCACGAAAATGACTTTCGTTTTACTGTGCGACCCTCAAATTTTTTGTAATTCCTCTTTTTAAAATGTTAGTGACAGTTGTCAATAAAGCAGTAAATGACATACAGTATGAAAGAAATGTGGCTGTATTTAGCCTATCTATTGTCACTGGCCAGCTATTAGTCTTAGGTAGGCCTACTAGGGTACAGCTAGTGACCAGTTGATAGTGGAGTTTTGTTTCCCTGACAGATTAGTGAGCCACTGGGAACATGATTGCATTCTAATTTAATTGAATACACTGCAAGCAGCCCTTATAGGTGAAATTGGCAGTGGAGAAAATGACTCTCATTCCTAATTTGTAACCCACCTGAAGCATAGCATCTATTGTCATGCATTGCCCACCTGCTGTAATGGCACTTTCTTGCAAAAAGTTTGCCACATTATCCTCACCGAGAGCATTCCAATAGCCAAATGACCCTTGGAAAACGATCAGTAATACAAGTCTGTTTGTGCACTGATCCCCTTGGTGAAATATCTTAAGGCTCTTTGCTTAATATTATTCCGTTTATTTCTGAGTTCAAATGGAAGGCTTAGAAGAAACTACGTGTGTTATCTTCCAGAACAATTTCAGACTGCTTTATTTTCTTACATATAACATTATTAAACAAATTACAACAGAAGAAAAACAACCAATCAAAGATTGCAAATAAAACAAAGATTTCAAAACGGCCAATAAAAGAAAATCCTTACAATTCAAATCGGTCTTAACCAATTCTAGGACCTTTACTAATTTAAAGATTGCAGTATTAAGGAAGGTCATGCGCTTTCCCCTTTCCAGGTCCATGGTAACCGCATTGTTCAAGACCCCTTTCACTCAATGAAGAGGAAATGGTCTGAATCGTAAAAACACCATTTGTAATTCATCAATGCTACAATTTTGCCCCCTCCAAGAATTGAAGGGTTCTTTTGTTTAAATAACTTTATTTCTAGAGGTCAAAACATTCTTTCTGTGACTAAATGTCACATCCTCCACCCCTGATGATCAATTCATCAACAATGTCTATCAACTAATCATCCACTGCACATTCTAAAGGATAGAGCAATTGGATCGGACGCCTCATCATTCTACTCCCTGGCATCATCACAAGGCAAGACCTGACCTTGCCATCTCTCCCTTTGAAGGCTTCACTGATTCAGCTCAACTCCCACATCTGCCTTGGAACCCTGTCTTCTTGCACTAACACCACATCCCCCACCTTCAATTGGGACGACTTCACCTTTGATGAACAGTGCATTGTTTTAAGATCCAGTAGGTACTCAAATGCCATTGGTTCCAAAAGGAATTTAATACTCTTTGTCTGTGGAGATACAATTTATGAAGACCTGAGCCTTCCCTACAACCTTGATGAATGGTTGAAGGTGGCAAACTAGCTAATCTGTCTCCTATGATAAAGTGGGCTGGTGTCAAGGGCTCTGGCTCTGAAGGGTCAGTGTAAACAAATGTTAGTGACCATGAATTCATCATAGCTTCGATTTCCACTAACAGGGTCATCATTTCCTCATATCCCAATGGGCTCCTTCCTAACACCTTTCTCAAAGATGCCTTCATAGTCCCCACTAACCTTTCCCACCAGCCATCCCACCAGGGTCCCTTTTCCACAATGTGCCTCCACTCTATCCTATGTTTTGAAAAAAGACTCAAAACATCTGGATGATTCATGTTTCTGAATAAACCCTCTAACTCCTTAGCTGCACCTTTGAAGTTCAGGGCATTGTCTGAATAAATGACTTTGCAGATTCCTCTTCTCCCTATGAATCGCCTAAATGCCATCATGAAACACACTGTGGAGGAATCTGAAATAAGCTCAAGATGCACTGCCCCAATGGTTGCACAAGTGAACACAGCAATATAGGCCTTTACAGATCCTTCATCCATTTTTAGGTATATGGGGCCTGCATAATCAACACCTGTAATGAAGAATGGTGGTGCCCTTGATATTCTCTCCATGGGCAAGGGAGCCATTGGTTCTGATGCCGCCTTACCCTGCATTCTCTTACAACCATGACATGCACCCACCACCCTTCACACTAATTGCCTACCTCTTATGATCCAAAATCGTTGCCTGATGTGGGTCAAAACCCCAGCCACACCTGTGTGCATCATTTGCACATGCACTTGGCTTGTCAATAGCTCACAGTACTTGTGCCTTGCAGGTAGAATTATAGGATGCTTCACCTCTTCTTCTAGGGCACTGAATTGCAAATGTCCATTAACTCTGATCAGGCCATCACCATCCAAGTATGGGTTGTATTTCCATATGGGAGACTCTGAGTCTTGACTCCCTTGCCTAATATTGCTTATTTCCCTTGAAAAGCATTCCCCTTGTACAAGCTTGATCAAAGCATTGTCTGCCTTCACCAGCTCTGAAGCCTTAAGTTCTCCTTCCTTCCTGGGCAAGTTTCTCAAATTGTAGATGAACCTCAGCACCCAGGCCCATATCCTAACAATTTTCTCTAATGAGGAGTGCACATTCCAATTGACTAGAGGTTCTATCGCACTCTGCCCCATCATGATCACTGTCACACTCTCCTCCTCCATATCTCTGCCCATTGCTTCATTTGAGGTTGGCCACATTTCCTCCTGTTTCCCCAGCCAAGAGGGACCCCACAACCATGATGATGTCAATAAGGAATGCACACTTACCCCTCTTTATGGTAGATCAGCAGGATTTTCATCACCTGGGCAATGCCTCCAATTGGCAGGGATTGTAAGTGCCTGAATTTCTTCAACTCTATTGCTCACAAATTGTTTCCACTTACTGCTGTCACTCTTGATCCAGGACAACACTATCTTGGCATTGCTCCACAGAGTCACTTTGGATGCAATGGCTGCCATGACCATCATGACCAGCTTTCCCAATCGAGCACCCATTAATGCTGCCATCAATTCTAACCTAGGCAAAGTCATCTTCTTCAAGGGGGCCACTCTAGCTTTGCTCATGACAAAGGATACTGACACATTTCCATCTTCATAAGCTGTTCTTAGGTAAGCCACTGCTGCATATGCCTTACAGCTGGCATCACAAAAGATATGAACTTCGCTAGACTTAACTTGGGATCCTCCCTTGAAGTAGCACCTTGGTATCCTGACGTTTGCTATGTCTGGCAGCTCAGCACACCACTGTTGCCATGTATCTAAAATCCCATCTGGTAGAGTCTGATCCCATTCCTTCCCTGTCTGCCAAATTTCTTGCATTATTATCTTGCCTCGAATGACAAATGGACTCAATATCCCCAGTGGATCAAAGACCATTGACATCAGGCTTAATACATTTCTCTTGGTACTATTCAAGCCTTCTGACCTTGATACTACACTCTTAAAGTCCAACATGAGTATATCATTGTTCTGATCCCACACCAACCCCAGGGTCTTGCTACCACTTGCATTCACCCTATTTCCTAAAGGCAGGTTTGTCATGGCAACAATTCCCTCTTCCTGATTTATTCTGACACTATTTGAGCCCCATTTTGTCATTACCATTCTGGCTTCCTTCAAAATATGTTGAATCTTACTCTTGAGGTCCCTCACCTGTTGTACATCACACCCCCCTGTCATGAGGTCATCCACATACATGTCTTCCATCAATGCCCTTGCAGCCTCTGGATAAACATCTGCAAACTTTTCTGCATGGTGCTTGATGGTGGCAGACAAGAGGAAGCTGCTTGAAGTCACACCAAAGGTTACTCTCTTCATCCTAAAGACCTTGTAAACATACCCTCCAAGTGGTTCAGTAAGAGCCCCAATCCATAAGAAATGCACTGCATCCCTGTCTGTCCTTTTAAGGGCAATTTGGTGATAAGCCTTTTCTACATCTCCCACCAAGGCAACCAAATGTAATCGGAACTTCATGATCAACACCAACAGGTTATGAGTCATGTTGGGACCTGATTCTAAGCAATCATTTAATGACATGCATCCCCTTTTGTGGGAAGATGCATCAAAAACCACCCTGACTTTAGTTGAGACATGATCCAATCTTACCACTGCTTGATGAGGCATGTAGTAAAGAGGCCCTTGGGGAGTGGCTTCCCAACTTATTTCTTCAGCAAACCCTAGTCTGACATAATCCATTATTACCTTATCATATGCAGCCAATTTCTCCCTGTCCTTAGAGAGTTGGCTTAACAGCCTGGAAAGTCGCATCTTCGCAATTCCTAAATTGTCTTGTAGCTGCTTTCTGTTGTTCTCCTTCCATGGGAGACCTACGTGATAACGCCCATCCTTGCACTCTATTGATGAAGAGAAGGACTTGTAAACTTCATTGTCCTTTATCTCTTCAGATTCATCTTGGCAAATACCTAAATGTTCCACCTCCCAAAATGATCTCATTTGTGAGTCAAGATCGGTATGATCTGACTCTGCATGAGCATTCAACACATTAATGGAATTACATAGCACATCACCTGATCCTGGGGCCTGACCCAACAATGTCCATCCAAACAAAGTGTTACATGCAACAACATTTTCATCCACTCTCTGAAATTCACCTGTGATGACTTTTCCATAATAGTCACCACCAATCAACATATCTATCTTGACTCTCTTTCCCTTCAAATTTGAGTCCATAAGATCGGCTAGAATTATGTTTCCTTTGCTACATGCATCTAAGATGTCCTTCCCTGGAAAAGAGACTATGGGTGCACAAATATTATCAATCACAAGGGCTTCCAAATTCACACATGCATCATCAAATCGACTAAAACAACAAATAGCAACTCTTTTGCAAACATTTCTTTTGACTCCACCCCCAAAGGTGGAAATGTTCATTTTCTCCACCCCAACGGGACACGATCCCATGTTGGCCAAAGATGTTGTGACAAATGTTCGTTGGCTACCACTATCCAGCAAGCACCTGATAGGAATAGTGGCTCTACCAGTTTTCACATTCACCACAATTGTTTGCAAAAGTGTAATATGTCCCTTGTTGACACTGGTGGTCATCTGCAATGCCTGATCTCTTGAAGGATCCTCTGTTTCTCGATTGGATGTTTCACACATGACTGCATAGTGAGGACCCTTGCACTTCGAACACTTTATGTCGCTCCTCCTGCATGTCCTTGCAGTGTGGCTTATTCTAAAGCACTTGAAACATCTTCCTTGTTGTTTAAGCTTTCTTCTC
>JAAFCE010009058.1:10243936-10267384 GCA_013389805.1 Trigoniulus corallinus
TACTATTTAAAATAAGCCCAAGATGTTTATGAGTAACCACCCTCTCCTCCAACTCACCACCAATGTGGTAATCAAAATCAACAGGGTTACTTGATCTGGATATCCTAAGAAATCTACACTTATGGAGGTTCAAAGGCAATTCCCTACTAATGCACCAGTCATAAATTTTATCTAGATCCTGCTGTAATTTTGCACAGGATGATATCCCCTCATCCAATACCCAAGCAATACATGTATCATCTGCAAATAGCTCAAGAAAGAAGCTAATATCAAGCCCTATGTCATTTACATAGAGAATGTACAGCAAAGGACCCAATACACTTCCCTGAGGGACCCCAGATGTTGCTGGTTCCCATTCTGATGCACTACCCTTGAACAGGACCCTGTGTTGTCTATCCAGGAGATAGGACCTTATCCACTGAGTAAGCTTAAAATGTATCCCCAAACTGGACATTTTAGAAATCAAATTATCATGGGGTACCATGACAAAACCCTGTTCAAAGTCCAAGAATATGACATAAAGCCTTTTGAATATAATCCATCAATGTATGTTCCTAGCCCTTTGCTGATTCCACAAAGATACCTTCACCTCTTTGGTGTACCATTCTGGAAGAACGTTTATCCTTTTCACCTTAGTAGGGACAGCCAGTTGTGAGCCCTCTTCCAAAATTGCTAGGAATCTTTGCCAATATTCCTGAACGCCCTGTGTATTAATAATTGTATGAAAGTTATTTAATTGAAATGCAAGATATGCTTTAAAACAATCCCAATTGTCCTTATTGAAATGGTATTCCAACCTGCTTGCAGCCACCTGTCTAGGCAACCTAGTTATGATCTCTACCCTAACCCCAGCATGATCAATAATTCCCTCAATACACTCTACTTTCTTGATAGTTGGGCACATTTGTAAAAACTAGATCTAGAATACCACCTTCCTCATGAGTAGACATGGTCACAATCTGTTCCAATCCACTACAACACAGTTGCTCCAAAAAGAGATCAGGAGCTCCTGATAACAAAGCTTAAATTACACTGCATACTGCCCCAATCAAACCCTGGTAAATTGAAGTCTCCACCAAGAATTACTACTGGTACCTTTTTCCTCTCGCATAGACGCTCCAATGATTGTTATAGTTTCATCAGTGGGTATGGGTCATCACCTGGTGGTCGGTAGAAACCAACCACATAAATTCCTCCACCACAAGAGCCAGCAACAGGACAACATAGCATAGTTGGTAGAGGGGGTGGAGGCTGTAAAGACTCCACCCCCTCTACCAACTTCCCTATCTTTTCTGTAAACTACATACCTATCACAGAAAATCTCTGCTGATTTAATTTCTCCCATTAACCAGGATTCAGTGCCAATTATGATATCAGCATCTGATGTAGTAGCAAAGGGAAAAAACTCAGACACTTTATTGACTATGCTTCTGCAATTAACAACAAGCAAAATCAATGGCTCTGTGACAGCAAAAACTTTCCCTTTTCCTCCCCTATTTATACCTAGCAGACCCTTCCCATGGGAATTTTTTCTTACCCTGGCATTAGATGACCTGGTGTCTTCCCTTATAAATCATCAATAAATTCCTTAATTTTTTCAATCTTTCAGGCAGCCCTAGCATTGAAATGGAATCCATTCATAGCAAACCAATGTTGGAGGTCTAATACCGTAAAATCTCATGTAAAGTCCGCACCTCAAATATAGTCTGCACCCGTCTTTAGTCTGCATTAGTGATGGGTATGTTTCAAATATAGTCCATACTCATGTATAGTCCGCACTTTCAAATTCCTACTGTAGCCAATGGCACAACTTGTAGGGGGAATAGGCTCAAAAGAATTTCAACGTGAAATGTCAGATTGCCCTGACGATGAAATTGAAATGTGAAAGAT
Source organism: Trigoniulus corallinus (assembly GCA_013389805.1). NCBI lineage: Eukaryota > Metazoa > Arthropoda > Diplopoda > Spirobolida > Trigoniulidae > Trigoniulus > Trigoniulus corallinus. The sequence continues at coordinate 10,245,827 of JAAFCE010009058.1, forward strand.
TTTATATTGCATTATCATATAAATAAGAACATACTGTGCAAAATCGTGTTGTTAAGTGTAATAAAATGTTCAGAAAATAGAGCAGTTTTCATTGAGAAACCTGGGTTTCATTTATAGTCTGCACCAATATATAGTCTGCCCTTGCATATAGTCTGCACTAAATGACCCTATGTTTCACATATAATCTGTGGGCACTATGTGAGATTTTATGGTATATATGTTCTATAATCAAGTAGTTGTCACCCCATTAGCTTGACCATCAGAAAATATCCTGTTATTAACCCATCTGGCATTAGCTGCAGTTAATCTACCCTTATCCATTTGCTCAATAACAGGACACACCATAACCCTAGCCTTGGGTCAGAATCTTTTTACATCCTTGGCTACTTCCATAATTCCCTGAAACACTTCAACAGCTGGCTTATCCAGGGTTATGTCATTGGACCCAATCTGTAATACCATCATACAATCCTCACTTTCCCCTTTCAATATATTTTCAATCCTATCCTTTATTTCTCCTAGTCCTGCATAAGGTAGGGAAGCAACACTAACACACCCTCTCCTTTGTCCTTCTGGTAGTGCCCAGCTATCAACCCCCTTTAAATCCATGTCCCCAATTAAAACGACACATTTGCCAGGTAATGGGATTTGTGCCTCTACAGTGTCCCCTTCACCAGCCTGCTTCAATTCTCCACAGGTATAATCTTGTGGTACAGATACAGGCATCGTATTCACTGGTTTCTCTTACCTAACCAAATTTCCCTCCAATCTGGGTGTTATCTCTAGAGAATCCAATTGCATCCCTTCCTCTTTCTCCTTAAGAACCTTTGGTGTTACCCCCAGGGATGTCCTTTCAGATGTACTGGAGACCTCAGCCTGCCCTTGGTCAAACCAGCTACTGGAGAACTGGAGGCCAAGATGCTTGCCTTTAACCTAGGGATCTCAGCTTGGATATTAGCAAGCTCCAATCTCAAGATCTTGTAATCCCCACACTCTGTAACTTTTTTTGGAGGCATTATAAGATTCTGAATTCTAAAAGTATTGCATAATTCTTCCAGAAATAGATGCAAGTATCAATAAGAGGCCCATATTACAAGTCAGAATGAAACAAACAATTTGATGGCCCACCAAATTATGTTAACTATCTTTCTTGGACTTATTAGATGCCAAGGTTTTTCCTTGCTGTAGCAAAATATAGAAAATCCCAGCCATATGGTACTCAGGTCTGCACGTTCTAGCCCTCCACTCCTGCCTACCCCAAACAAGATTCCTGGCCACCCAACTACTCCTTGAAATACAACCTGCTCCCACTTCTGCTTTAGTCTTCCTCTGCCCAGGGTGCATCCACCAATCTGCATTCCCATAATGAACTTCATGAGCTCCTCCACCTTTATTTCTTAATCACATGGCCATACCACCTCCATCTCATCACCATCATCTCACCCTTCTCCACTTAGGCAGGGTCAGGTCTGCGGGTTCTCATCCTCCACTCCCACCTATCCCCCACCAAGTCCCCCTCCACCCCACACGCCTTCATGTCCCTCTGAACCCCCTGCACCCACATCCGTTTTGGTCTTCCTCTACCCCTGGTGCCCCCAAATACCTGCAGTCCGACAATGGATAAGCTCCTCCTCATCACATGCCCATACCACCTCAGCTGGTTCCCTCTCAACCTTTCTGCAATGTCTCCCACCCCCAAGCTACCTCTAATGTACTCATTTCTGATACTGTCAGATCGTGACACCCCACTCATGTAGTGCAGCATATGCATCTCAGCCACTTGTATTTGCCTTTCATGGATCTTCCTAACTGCCCAGCACTCTGAGCCGTACAGCATAGCGGGCCTAACGACAGTTTTGTAAACTTTACCCTTCAACTTCATTGGGACCCGGCGGTCACATAGGACCCCCACTTGCCTGTCTCCACTTCAGCCATCCTGCATTAATCCTATGGGTCACGTCAGAATCTATTTCCCCATTGCTCTGGAAAACGGATCCTAAATACCACTGGAATCCTCTCTCCACCACAGTGAATCTCACACCCTTGCCCCTGGCCAGTGAAATTGAAAGCTAGGTACTCAGTCTTCTTCATGTTCACCTGAAGACCCCCTCTTTCCATTGCTGTTTTAATTGTCTTTTAGGCCCTTCAGTGCATTCTCTTTGGACTCCTCAACCCCGTCCTACATCATCTGCAAATACTGGACACTGAGGAGCCCATTCCCCTATTCCCATCAGCAGCTCATCCATTACAAGAGTAAATAGATATGGGCTAAGTGCTGACCCTTGGTGCACACCTACCTGCACATTGAGGCCTGCAGTGTTTCCCCATGCTGTCCTCACCATAGCTATGGAACCTTCATACATATCCTGAACTATCCTAATACGCCCTTCATCAACTCCTTTCTTCCTTAAAATGCTCCACAGTACCTGTCTAGGGACACTCTCATAGGCCTTCTCCAGGTCAACAAATACTTCATGGCGGTCCTTCTTTGCTGCTCTATGCTTCTCTATCATGTGTCATAGAATAAAGATTGGTTCCATTGTGGACCTACCAGGCATAAACCCAATTGATTTCCCCAGACTCTAGCTTTGTGTCTGAGGTGACATTCAATGACTCACTCCTACAGCTTCATAGAATGGCTCATGAGCTTTATGCCCCTATAGTTTCCACAATCCTGGGCGTCACTTTTGCCCTTGAACACTGGAACTATCCAACTATCACACCAAGCAGATGTCATCTTGACACCATTCACTAATTTGTTGAAAAGCTTCATTAGCCATGTAATTCCAGTGGTCCCCAAGGTGCATCAAACATCCACTGGAATCCTATCAGGGTCTACTGCTTTATGATCTTTCATCTTTTTGAGGGCTTGGACAATTTCACCCTCACTCACTCTGTCCACTGCCTGTGGGGAGGATGGACTGCTGTCTGTGCCCATTGCAGATGTGGCAACATTTAACAGGTTCTGATAGTATTCCTCCCACCTTTTGATTACCTCTGCTGGTTGGAACAGGACCCTACCATTTGGATCCTTAACTGTTAGGGCCCTGGTAACATCCTTATTATTTCTATCCCTATTCTTGGCCAGTCAGAAATCCTTTGTCCTATCCTTTGTCCACAACTTTTCATATAGAGCCTCATACTTTTGGTACTTGGCCAGAGTAATGGTCCTCCTGGCATTTTTCCTTGCCTGAACATAGTCTGTCTTTGAAGCTTGGTCCCCTATTTCTCTCCACCTATGGAAAGCCACCTTCTTTAGTTTGATGGCAGTTTCCACCTCCTCATTCCACCACCATGTCTCCTACCCTGAGAAGTGCCTCCTACTCTACCCATGCCAAACAGTGCCTCGCTACATCTCCTAATTTTCTTAGCCACCTTGTCCCACATGCACATCCCTGACCCATCCCAATCCTAGTCAACCTTGCTGAGAGTCTCTTGCCTGAATTCATTCTCCTTGATGGGCAACTTCCACCACCTAATGACAGATTCACCTTTCCATGAATGTTTTGTAACTGTCCCCTTCATTAGGAATTCTATCATGAGTAGCTTATGGCCACTCTCCTTCTAAAAATCCTCACTGGGTAGTGCACAGCAATCTTGGATCTCAACCCTGTGCTGTTCCCTAACCAAGAAAAAGTGTATTTGGTGATTAGGTGCTTTTCCCTCTTCTTGAACCATGTATTGGCTAACACAAGGCCATGTCCTCTTGCTGCCTCAAGAACCTTCTGCCCCTCAAGGGTGATTGTCCCATATCCCAATCCTCCATGAACCTCCTCATATCAAAAACCCTCCAACCCCACATGGGCATTAAAGTCACCCCCAATAATTAGGGGCTCATTTCCCCTACCCTGTCTAATTGTGGTGTTGACTGACTGTACTACATCATCATCATAGGTACTTATGAGGTAAAGCCCTATGCCTTGCCAAACAACTGTGACTAACATTATCCTACAGCTAATTCTCTTGACTGATGTACTCCCCTGACGCAATTCCCTACTCAAAACAATGCCCACCCCATTTCATCCCTCTTCACTACCCATGTATATAAGTTTCTACCCCTATCCCAGCAACTGTGATCTATCGCCCTTCCACCTGGTCTCCTGGAGAAATGATATGCTAATGCATCTATGCTTGAGAGTGTCCACTAGTTCCCCAGTTCTCCCTATAAGGGCCCCCACATTCCAGGTCCACACTCTGAGCCTGACTCCTATACTATTTGTGATGTCTCTGACTGGGGGCACCCAAGTCAGGGGTCTAGAACCCACAGCAATAATTGCAGGGCTACCTATGGGGGGTGCCGTCCTACCCCACAGGAGACACTCATTAAGGGTCTTGATACTGCCAAGTGAGTGGAGGTCCCACACTCACCTGGCATTTTGTCACAACACAACAGACACTGCACCAACCACTGCACCAGCACATTATATACATATAAACAATATATACATATATACACAATATATACATATAAACATACTAAATTATAACAATAATCACTAATGCATTAATAGGCAGAAAAACATGACATGCAAATGAAATAGGAATTAGAATTTGCAGTAGAGGGTACCCAGCCCCAGACGCAATGTGGTTGCTGACAGTGCAGACGACAACACTAGGCTGAAGTACAAAGGGATTGGTAGAAAATGCCATGAGGTTTGGCTTAGGTCGCCCAACCTCGTAACAGGTTCCCCCACTGGTAAAAAGCACTGTCAACCCCCACAGCCCTACCATAACTGGAACCTTGGTGTTTTCGCCCTGGAAAAGGTGATCTTTATCCAGGAGATTTCTGAAAAATTCGCTATGGATGGTGTAAATAGCAAGAGCATGAGGAAGCAGATGTATTGAAGGCAAGCGCCACCTAGTGTTCTCCTCTTTATATATTGGACAAGCGTTCGTTATGTGAAATGAGTTCGTTATGCGATACTCCCGCCCTTTCTTGACAGTGTTCAATATAGGGAACATTCGTTATACGAGGCGTTCGTTAAGTGGGGTACCACTGTACTGCACAACTGGAAATTGTTCGTTAAGTCCCTGGGGACACTGGTTGCCCTACCCGGTGCACATCACCAGTCACCGAAAACACGTGAGCGACCTGCCGCACGTGTATTTTTATTCAGCAATCTGCCAACCTAATGTGTAACCCTAATACTGTATGTGTCATTGGTCAACAGTATATTTGACCATTGGAGCTCGTCTTCTCCATAGACAACTAGCATTGTTGCCTAACTAACTACACGTATATCTTTCCCCATGCAGAAAACAGGCCGATGGCAAATCTGTCCACAGTTACCAGCGTTTTCACAGATCGAGTGGGGAAAATGGGTGCATGGTCCTGACATGGTAGGGAACTGGTGACGAAGGTGCAAAAGGTAAAGTACTTAGGATCAACGTTGCAAAGCAATGGGGAGATAGACTGAGATGTGACCCATAAGAATGAATGGAGGATAATTGAAGTCTAGACAGGCAAGTGGAGTCTTGTGCAATAGGAGGGTCCAAAATCAAGTTGAAAGGGAGGTTTTAAAGGACAGTGGTTACCCCTGCTACGCTATATGGATCACAGTTTTGGGGAGTGAGGAAGAGCTACGTTAATAGAATGCAAGTAGCCAAGATGCGAATGCAGCAGTAAATGAACAGGGAATGAGTATATTAGAGGTAACCAGGGGGTGGGAAGAGTAGGTTGAGGTGGTATGGACACGTAATGAGAGGAGGAAATCGTTATGTCCATTTGAAGATGTTACCCAGGTTTCGCGTATACATCTAAATTTTTTGCGGCCAACAAATACGCCCCCAGTGCATATGCCTTAAGAACATCAAAGAGGGGCCAAAAACCAAATTTCTTCTTATAATCTCAAACTCTACACTAAACTTCCTCTAAAATGGTATTTCCCCGCACTGTTCAAGTTGTTGGAACTTCAGACGAACACAGGATGGTACAAACCGTGCAATTCGCTAAATATTGCACGATTATTAAACCTGTCATGTCCTAAATCCCAAAATCAGCAGTTGCAGTTTATAATAAAAATTAATTTTAATCTTCTGACCTTTCGGTATTTAAACATTAACGGATACAAGGAGGAAAGTCAGATGAGGAAGTAGGAAATTTAGACAGCCTGGTGAACTAAAACTGTAAACAACTAAAACAAATGAAATACCCACCCTAACAATGTGGCATGCTGTAGTTCTAGCTGGCTTCTTTTAAGTGACGTTTTTAACATTTCTTAAGAAACTGTTCCTTTCCTTAAAATAGCAGGCGTGGTATCAGATAACGCCTTAAACCTTGAAATAAAATCCCAATTGTCATCGATGCCGTTTTTTGTTTACCTTAAGGCCTGGAGCACACATCCGATTTTTGCTACTGCAGGTGCCACAGCAATCCAATGCACACGAGATGAAATGTCACCAGTACCCATTTGGCAACTGTTATAGAAGGCTGCCCATTTTTGCCTATGAAATCACAAAAACTAAAGGCGCGTTTTACGATTGACCTGGTCAATTGCGGTCTGACCATGATCTTATGTTTGGTCTGACCAAAGGGGATTGGACAGACATTTTGTGACCTATTACATGGAACTTAAGAAAATGAATTCACTTAAAAACGAATCCACTACAATAAAAAAAAAACAATTCCCTAATATGGAAAAAGAATCCACTAAACTAAAAAAATTGAATTCCCTAAACTTATAAAATGCAATTCCTAAACTTAAATTAATTCCCTTAGCTAAAAAAATCACTAAATTATACAAATCTGTTTTTATATTAATTTAAACTAATTATTGGTACCTTCCATCATCTGCTAAAACTAGTTGGAGCATGCCACCATGTGAAACAGTTCATTGTTATATTTAAGAATGTTTTTTTCTGAAAAGTGCTTTTGATAAGCATTCCTGAAATATAAAGTAGATGAATTGTAAAATGAAATTTTGAATGTTTCAACCGCTTTAAAGAATGACACAGTACTCCCACAAATGGTGTTCAAAACCCATATGTGGTGATCAGAGAGGAGAAATTTGTGTGAAATGTATTACAAACTAATGGTCCGCTTTTTAATCATGAATGTGTGTAATAAAATATTTTACTTATACCGTCGATTTCTCCGAAAAGTGAGAAAGTAATGTTGGTAGTCTGAGAGACTACCCATTAGCTACAATAAAGCAACTCCTAACCCTTTTCCCGCCTATGGCAGGGTCGGGTACCCATTTGTCCCTCTGAATGGACACAGGGTGATATATTGGACATAGTTTTTTCTGCAGCCGGTTGCCGGCCAAAGCTGCACCCCTACGCTTATTTATCGTCGGTCTAGTGTTCGTTGGGGAATGCTACCGACGCCAGGGGGCGAGCTCCTACACCTGGAAATTTTGCCTCATCTACCCGTTGCGTAGTAGAGAGGGTTCTTTTACGTGCAAGTGCCATCGTACACCCACACACGGGACCTCGGTTTTACTTCTCATCCGAAAGAAGGCACACTCGCGGCTTCTCTCTCGCCCGAAAGAAGCCGACCCACCACGGTCCAGTATCGAACCTAGAACTACTGGCGTAGTTGCCGAGTGAGCTAACCACTACGCCACCGCGGCGGGTTAGCTACAATGTAACAATGAAATATGGGTTAGCTCTCTAGGGTTAAGAAACTACACTAATATCAATGGATGTGTGCAGTACTCAATAGGCCAAGAAGCATAGTCTATGCACCGAAAGAGTGCAGTTGCAAATAATGGACTGTCCCAATTATAGGGGAGTAGGTTAACAAACAAGTGCACTTAAAATGACGATCTCAGCTTGACAAGTTTTGATGAGCATTGCCAAAGTGAAAAAACGAAAAATGCTGATTTTTGATGGTAGACCAGTGTAACCCTTGATAATTTAATATAGAAACAACGCTATTTATGAATTATATGATCATTAAATTTGTAAAAAATGATATAAAATTTACTTTTAATATTTCCCATGATAGTCTCTACAAATAAATGTTTGATGTTCTCCAATGATGGCATTCAAACATATTGCATAGGAATATTGAATCGTGATTAATCTTGTAAGGGAAAAGGGCATAAATCCGTCTAATGTATTTCTGGGTTTTGATGGTAATAATCAGTCACATATGGTCTTCAATGTTCATGTGCATTTATTTCATTTCACTTAGAAATGCAAAATTTATAATAAATTCAACATCTAAAAAACTTACATTCTTACTAATCATTAGTCCAATGGACAACAGGACCCTAGAAAAGTTCAAAGGGCTATAGAGTTTAAAATGACAACCTGCTTCATAAATTATTTAGAAGGTTTTAGAAGGGTATTGGGAGATCCAGGGGTAAAACGTTGCAAATGCATTTTTTTCCAATCTAATAGAAATAACAGTAATTTTCCAAACTTTTGATCACAAACGAGTAGTCTCTCAGACTGCCCAACTTGTTCGAAATGTTCAATTTCACCCCTTAAATATTTTGGATTGCTTTCAAATATCGTGTAAATTCCTAATTTTTGTAACGTATCAATTTCAGGTGGTGAGTAGTCTCCCAGACTGCTCGTTAGTAACCAAGTCAGTTAAAATGAGTAGTCCTTCCGACTATTACACAGTAAAAACCACTTTGGACATTGATAGGAAATAAGTGCATTCAATGCTTTTTTTTATCAAATAACTAAAATTACTTGATCATTGGTAGCTTATAGCTTTGCACAGTTTCTTTATTCAAATTTTATTGGAATTTATCCCTTTATTGATTGTCATATTATGCTCTAGGATCCTTTGAATGTGAGGTAATTTTAACACCTGAAACAAAAAGTGCACAGGTAGGTAAATTGGGACTGGTAAGCGATGGCTGATACCATGTAGGACAGGGTCGCCAGCGAGGTTAGGAAATGTGGAAGGGGCATTTTAGGCCAGGCAAGTGTAGGAAGTACAGTGAAACCTCTCTAATTGGTACACCTGTGGGACCTGGCCAAAGTATACCCATCAGAGGGGTATGGGACAATAATAATGATGTTGTTTAATTTATTCAGCTACAGCAGTGGTTCTCAAAGCGTGTTCCGTGAAACCACTTCAAGTGTTCGGCAAAAAAATTAATGCAAAATAAAGTAATGGAGAGAAACTCTGATGTGACCCGCAGAATCAATGGGGGAGGGGGTCACTGAAGTGGAGACAGGCAAGCGGAGTCCTGTGTGATCAGAGTGCTGGGCAATGAGGACGACCTACGTAAATAGAATGCGAGTAGCCCAGATGCGAATGCTGTGACACATGTGTGGCATGTCGAAAGCTGATAGAATTAGGAAGGAGCATATGTGGAGCACTTTTGGTAGACATCGGCGAAAAAATTAGGGAGATTAGGCCGGGGTTGGTATGGACACGTCATGCGAAGAGGGGAAGAGGAGCTCATCAGTTTAATTCCAGGAATGCAGGTGGTCGGTAGCACCAGAGGAAGGAGAGACCAAAGCAGATGTGGGAACAGGTTGTCTTTAAGGATGTGGCAGTGTGTGGTAGTGGACGGGGAAATGGGGGAGAGATAGACGAGAGTGGAGGGCTAGAACCCGCAGACCCGACCCTGCCACAGGCGGGATAAGGGTATGATGATGTTGTAAATACCAAATGTAGAAGGTGTACAACCTGCTTTAAGGTTTGTGTGGAATTGTGTTCCGTGCTAGTAAAATGTCAGTTTAGTGTTCCCCGACTTCAAAAAGATTGAGAACCACTGAGTTACAGTACATATATTGTTTTATGTGTTTCTTTTTAAACTGAAAAAATGCATTGTATAAAATATAATATTTCACAAAATTCTTGACGTACACACACATTTTTTTACAAACAAATCAATGAAGGGTCGTTTGTCTAGAATCAAGCTACCTTCTTATTTTCCGCCTATGGCAGGGTCGAGTACCCATCTTACTCCTCTGAATACATGCAAGGGTGATCTTTTGGACAGTGAATTTCCGCAGCCGGTTGCAGACCAAAGCTGCAGCCCCAATGCGAATTTATTGTCGGTCTACTTTTCTTTGGGGAATTCCACCCATGCCAAGGGGGAGGGAAGCTCCTGCAGCTGGAAAGTCTGCTTCATCTATCATTTGCATAGTCAAGTTCTTTTATGTGTAAATGCCATTGAACACCATATGGGACGGTGGTTTTACTTCTCATCCAAAGGAAAGACACACTCGGGGCATCTATCTTGCAGAAAAGAAGGCAACCCACCTCAGTCCAGTGTCGAACCTAGAACCACTGCTGCAGTTACCAAGCACGCTACCCACTACGTCACCGAGGCGGGATGTACCCATTATAGAGGGGTGTTCTGAAAATGGTGACATTTATGAGGTGTGCCAATAGAGGGGTGTACCCATTACAGAGGTGTACCGTTAAGAGGGGTAGTAATAGCATTAAGCCTATGGGCGAAAAATCGGTGCCTGAAAAATCTGTACCGATATGAGGGGTGTACCCATAGAGAGGTTTCACTGTACTACATTCCAGGACAGGCAGTTGTGGTGGTGGAATGATAAGGTAGAGGCACATCAAACCAAAGAAGCATTCATCCCACTTTTATTTTGGTTTTTGTGGTGTCTCAGCGCCCTTCAACTGCAAGGAATTAGATTCCCATCCACTGCATAGCTCTAAAGCAGGAACTGCAGGAACTACAGGGACACTACTCTAATGTGACAATTTTTGGGTACTAGTGGTAAAAAGTTTTCCCAAGCGACCACCCATTTTAGTAATAGCTGTGATTTCATGGCTTAACTTCAGGGATCAGATTAGAAATGGTGTGTCCAATGCAATAAGCCACTTCCTCGTCATCCCAGAAGTGAATTGCAGTGGAGGATCAGCAATCTACAATACACTATATTTCACAAACATTTTTTTCTCACTCTCTGCTGACTTTTGTTTTGAACATCATCATCGTCGTCATACCCGTATCCCACTTACATTAAGGGCCTAAAATGAAGAGGACTGAGTACCTAGCTTTCAATTATAGTGGTCATGGGCAAGGGGGGTGTGATTCCTCTGGGGGAGAGGGGATTCCAGTGGTAAAAGAGTTCCGCTATCTAGTATCAGCTTTCCAGAGCAATGGGGAAATAGATTCTGATGTGACCCGTAGGATTAATGTAGGATGGCTGAAGTGGAGACAGACGAGTGGGGTCCTGTGCGACCGCCGAGTCCCAATAAAGTTGAAGGGCAAAGTTCAGGGCTTAACTTCAGGGAACCGCCATTAGGCCAGCTATGCTGTATGGCTCAGTGTTGGGCAGTTAGAAAGAACCACGAAAAACAAATGCGGGTGGCCGAGATGTGAATGCTGCAATACATGTGTGGAATACATGCCACGATCTGACAGTATCAGAAACGAGTACGTTAGAAGTAGCTTGGGGGTGGGAGACATTGCAGAAAAGATGAGAGGGACCGGCTGAGGTGGTATGGGCATGTGATGAGGAGGGGAGAGGAGGAGCTTATCAGGTCCATTGTGGGATTGTAGGTAGTTGCGGGCACCAGAGGTAGAGGAAGACCAAAACGGACGTGGGTGCAGGGTGTTCAGAGGGACATGGAGGCGTGTGGGGTGGAGTGGGATTTGGTGGGGGATAGGCGGGAGTGGAGGATTAGAACCCGCAGACCCGACCCTGCCTCAGTGGGAGAAGGGTGAGATGATGATGATGAGATGGAGGTGGTATGGGCATGTGATGAAGAAATAAAGGTGGAGGAGCTCATGAAGTTCATTATGGGAATGCAGATTGTGGGATGCACCCTGGGCAGAGGAAAACCAAAGCAGAAGTGGGAGCAGGTTGTATTTCAAGGAGTAGTTGGGTGGCCAGGGATCTTGTTTGGGGTAGGCAGGAGTGGAGGGCTAGAACGTGCAGACCTGAGTACCACATGGCTGGGATTTTCTATATTTTGCTACAGCAAGGAAAAACCTTGGCATCCGATAAGTCCAACAAAGCCACATTTGCCATCCACTACCCATGAGCATGCAACGATTAACGCTGCATCTAAGAAACCTGACACAGTATTGAATGAGATGTGCAGTGCCAAGAGTTGGGCTTGAACCCACAGACCCAACCCTGCCACAGGTGGGATAAGGGTATGATGATGAGATTCCTACTGTGATAACTATCTATCATGCAATCTATTTCAAATTTGAATTGTGAATATGTACATACCATATTATCTCGCGTATAATACGCACCCCAAGTTTCAAGATTTACGTTAATGTAAAAATCTCAATATCCATGTGTAATATGCAGGCTAAGTTTGCCCGTTATTTCGTCATTCCCCTTCAATTTGAAACATGTGAACAATAGGTCTTTTGTTTAGCTTGGTCAACCCTTGGGGATATACAGAAGTGCTTTCCCACTAAGGCTGGAATAGACCAGAGATATAATGGGGGTGCATCCCCTCCACCACTAGGATCCGCTTTCCCTCCGACGTTCGGGTCTCCATGCATGGCAAACACATGGTAAGGTGTTTCGTTATGGTCACCTCATTTGTTGTTGTTGTTTGTTGGTGTTTTAGGGCTCTTCAACTGCAAGGTCAATAAAGATCCGTCCACAGTGTAGTCCTTATGCAGAGACTGCACAGACACTACATTAATGCAACGATTTTTGAATTTTTGGAACTGGTATGTTCAACGCAATTTGCCGCTTCCTGCTCACCTCATAGAGGAACCTGCATCGACCAGGGCCACTCATGCTGCACCAGGTCCCTGGTTCTGCGCCGTTTATTAAGGTGTACATAGTGTGAAATGTAAACAAAAATAACAATCCGACGGAGAAACGCCCAGCTTACCGCCATGGTCAAGCAGTCTGCCAGTTGAGCGATGGAGTCTTCCAGGCATTAGGGTGGAAGATGTCCAGTCCATTTACAGTATAACGTTCGCAGGATATCACCAACATTCACCATGCAGGAGCCACGGGTGTGCTTCCCTGCCCCGCACCATCAACCTTGAGTAAGAATTGCACATGACGTCAAATAGGCTCAACATTTGTGCAATATCACATGAATTACCTACCCTTCACAAAGTTAAATCCATGTGCATGGAAAAGGGACTCTATAGATGTCATTTAACAATTGAGCTTTAATTATTTTTGCTAGGAAAATTGCTATAAAAAGAAGTCACTTCCGGCTCTCGGAACACGAATACACAACAAAACAAATTCCTAACGAACAGTACAGACCAATTTGTATTCATTACAACAGAATACAGACGCCGTCCTTTTTAAGAAGAAACCATTTACTGGTTACTTCTTATGCACACATGGCTTGACAAAGAATAACATGCTGGAGAGCAAAAACCCTAGGGAAATCTAGCAATGTGAGAGTATACAAAAACAGTAAATATCATTCAAATCCGTAAGGGAATTGAGTAAAGAAAAATCAAAAAGTATGTTCGTAGTGTGGTGGTAAATACCGTATATGCAAGCAGCGAACATCGGGAAGTGAAAACACAAAGTAATGAGCTCAATCCTAGAATAGTCCAGCACTCCACCCTCAACATCCTGTAGGAATCGAGTTACATTTGTAAGAGGACAAAACAAACAATCTACAGTATATATATCATGAGGGCCAGTGAATAGCAAAATGATAAAATCTAAAGTACTTTGGTGGAAAAAACCGTCTCAAGTTGTCCAACCCTGGAGTGGACACCCAATATGCAATCTTAGACAAACCACATGTTGGGCAGCATGGCACATTTCAATAAAACGAGTTTCAAGAGGGAGTGGAGGGTTGAAAAGATAACCGCAGTGATAGAAGGCACCCTGAAGAGTGGTTCCCTTGTTTAATTTATAGGAGTCGGATGGAGCTCCGCAAGCTGCACCTAAACCTTACGAATGCTTAAAAACTCAGAAGGACTTATGGTGTTAAGCAGGCAGAAAATATTTGAAAAACATCGTTCTGTGACTATTCCTAAATCGTTGCAAAAACATCAAAGAATGTTGGCTATATTCCGTTGAGGAGGTTTCTGGACACATTTGAAGGAGCATTTATATAAGTTACAAGCCTCAGCGACAAAATCAGAGCGCAAGAAGGATCGGAAGGAATTCCCTACTTAATGAATAATCAACACTAGAACTTTAACCCGCCAATGGCCTGCACATCTAGCCTCCCAAGCTGGGAACAAACGGGAGACCTTAATGGACGGCATTCTCCAACAACTTGCTTATTTTAACGCTCGTCCCGTCTCTCTCCCTCTCCCTCTCATTTCAAATATGAAATAATTTATCACGTTGGTGAACAAGATTGTCATTAACCGTAATTATGCATCATTGCATATTGAATGCTGACAACAGGTCTTTAATTGCTTGTGTCTGCAGTGCAACAGTCCACAACATACTACACTGCTCATCCTGGCTGAGCCATACGCAGCGGACAGCAACAGAACGATTGTTGCAATGGTCGGCGATACGGAAACTCCACATAGGGGGAGCGGCGAGTTGCGTTGGACACAACAGTTCTCGTCTGATCACTGAAGTTAAGCAACGGAAGTCCAGTTAGTACTGACATGAGTGGTCGCTCGGGAAAGCTGGGTACTGCTAATACCCAATAATCGTCGCATTAGGCTATGCAGTGGACGGGTCTCTAATGACCTTGTAGTTGACGGGACCTTAAACACCAACAAACAAACAATCCACATAGGGCATGATATCTTTGTCAATAATCCATTCCTGGTTTCCTTCTTCATACAATTTTGCTTAAATTTATGTTACAATATCCAAACTTTGCTAGAAAGTAAGCAGCTCGGTTGATGAGCGACTCCTTCTATTAGCATAATGAAATAATAAAAAGAAAAGCCAATATTGGTTGCATATATAGAAATAAAAGTATTAAAAATTTTCAATGTGTAATGAAATGAGGGGAGGAGGAGTTTGTTACGTTCATTGCAAGGATGCAGGGGCTTTTGGAAGCACCCTGGGCAGATTAAAGCCAAAGCAGACGTGGGCACAAGTTGTACCAAGAGATATGTCAAGGATGCAGGGGCTTTTGGAAGCACCCGGGGCAGGGTAAAGCCAAAGCAGACGTGGGCACAAGCTGTACCAAGAGATATGTAACTGTTTCGGATGGATGGGGACCTGGTGGGAGACAAGTGGGAATGGAGGGAAGGAATACACAGACCTGACCTTCCCATGTGTGAGATAAGGGTATGATGATAACATAATGCTATGAAAACGGCTTTCGTTACATTTATGCTGCTAATTGTTATGGAACAAGTACAACATTTGATACAAAAAGTTTTTAACAGCAATTATAGGGGGTTGGAGAACTTTATGTGTTCGAATAATTGGGATTGTGTTGTAGAGTCCAGTTGTGACTATGCCTATCAAAAAAATGAACGTGTCCTGAAAACAATGGTTTTCGTTCATGTTGGGGAAGGGTGTGTTAAGGTAAACTAGCAGAAAATCTGTTAGCAATGTATGCATCACTTCCTATTTTGGAGTACTGCCCTAAATTAAAGCAGCCGCATGCGGTCTGGAATATCCCTATTACTTATTGTTATTGTGCAATAGGTCAGACACCATGCAATATTATGACCAACAAAGCATTAATTAACCTGAAAAAATTTCTATTCTGATTGTATAATGCAGTGTTGGAACACGTGGGGTAGGTTACAACTCAGCCAATATTTCCTGCGGAATCCAGACGCCTGGCTAGGGTGCCCCCAGTCAGATCATGCTCAGTGGACTCACAGATCCGACCTATCACAGGCGGGATAAGAGTATGATGATGATGATGCCCTAAATTAAGGCGCGTTTACACGGTTCACTTTTTGCGATCATCCTTGATGAGTGACGGTCAAGTGAACCGTGTAAACAGGAAATCATCCAAAGTGATCATCCAGAATGACGAATGAACAAAGTTGGAGCGGGTTCAACTTTTCGATCACTTTGGATGATTGATTGGGGTAAAACTGGGGTAAATTCTCACACATGAGTGTGAATTTCAGTCATGGATGTGAATTTTCAAGACATTTACATTGAAGTAAGTGAATGACACAGTTCGCTATGCTATACAAAGTGAAACCATCGAAAGTGAATCGTGTAAACGTGCCTTTATAGCAGATATTTTATGCCATTTTATGAAGTTCTTTCAAACATTCAGGCAATTTTAATCACTTAAGTTTCTCCTTAGAAATTCCTTTTTCTGACTACAGCAAGTCCTCAACTTACGCGATTAACTGGTTACAGGGGTTTTCACGTAAGTCACTTAAGTCTAACTTTAAGTTTTAAAAGTTAGGTGAAAGTGAAATAGCTCTATCTAGATAACCTAAGAAAATATTACTTATTGCACATAACAATCTGCATACATACCATATTTATCATGAACTACTTCAAGTATTGGTCCAGTGTTAATTGTCTTTTAGTCCTGTGCGATAGGAGAGTCCCAATGAAGCTGAAAGGGAAGTTCTACAGGGCAGTGGTTAGGCCAGCTATGCTATACGGATCAGAGTGTTGGGCAGTGAGGAAGTGCGACGTCAATAGAATGAAAGTAGCCAAGATGTGAATTCTGCGGTAAATGAGTGGGGTGTCGAGAGTTGATAGAATTAATAATGAGTGTATTAGAGGTACCTTGGGGGTGGTGGACATTACAGAAAGCAAAGCGCACAACTGAGTTACCCCACCACCACAGTGTCACACCTAAGGCTGGGCACTCACTATAGTCCAGACTGTCTGATGGCAGTCAGTGTGCTCAGCTCAGGCAATGAAAACCAATGGGTTGCACGGCGGCTAATAGTGAAAACTGATTAACAATTACGTACATAGTACATACTGTAGACTGTCGTCAAACAGTCTTGACTATACAGTGTGTGCCTAGCCTTAAATTTTTTTTTTTGTTTAAAAAAAAATCACGTAAGTCGAAATCGCGTAAGCCAAGGACTTACTGTATGGGTTAAGTTCACTTAACTTCAAGTACCGTATTTATTCCAATAACAGCCTCCCTCTATTAAGTGCAGCACCATCAGGGCGTAAAAAATAATAAACGCCACCGTCCAATAATCGCCGCAGCGTTTTTTTTCCTTGTGGTAAAATATTGTTGGAAGAAACAGTGGGGTAGGTTGGTATACCCCCACAGATATCATCATCATATCCTTATCCCTCCTGCAGCAGGTTCAGGTCTGTAGGTCCTAGCCCTTCACTCCCATCTATCTCCAACCAGATCCCCATCCACCCAATACACTGCCATATCCATACAGACAACCTGTTCCGACGTCTGCTTAGGTCTCCCCCTGCCCAGAGTGCTTCCGACCACCCGCATTACTGAAATGGACGTAACGAGTTCCTCTCCTCTTCCCATTGTGTGTCCATACCACCTAAACCTATTCCCCATCATTTTTTCGGCAATGGCCACCATCCCCAGGCTACCTCTAATACACTCATTCCTAATTCTATCAGCTCTTGACACGTCACTTATGTACCATGGCATTCACATCTTGGCTACTTGCATTCTATTGATGTGGCTGTTATTCACTGCCCTACCCTCTGCTTCATATACAGTAAAAACACATTCATAACGTTCATGGTTACAGCGTTTTCAAGGCTATAGTGTATGTTTGGGCTGGTCCAGACAGAGCCTATGGCTTTATAATGGTAAGGGGTCATGGATATAGCGTTTGTTTTCATGGCTATAACGTTTGCCTGATTCTGTTGGGCAGCCAAGTTTTTCATATCCTATCACGGATATGAAAAACTTCCAAACCATATGTGCATGTCCTCATTAGCCCTTTAATGCATGAAAGTTGCATTTTCATTGAAAAAAATATATGCAGTTAAATGGCATGTAAAAAATATTGGAAAAATATTAAAACAAATTAACTGTCATAAATATTGATTAATTAGCAAGTTTTAATCATGTGACAATTGGCGACACCATGCATTCAAGCGAATTATTTATTTGGATGAATGATATGCTACAAAACAATTTTTGTCTTTATGGAAACAAAGATTAACATCACATTTTTGGCATTTTACACGTCCAGAACATTTGCGCCCATCATTTTTGCATCTATCTTTCTTCTTGACATGAATGGGCCAATGTGCAATGCTATCAAATCGAACATCTTTTGGTACTAATGCACTTTTTTGTCGCTTAACAAGTGATGGATGTGGTGATGTACTATTTGGTCTCCCTCTTGTCTTAATTCCCATGCCAGATTGCATTAAGACTTGAGCCAACTCCATCCTAAATCTTAGAAGAGGAAGTGGGTTTTCTGGGGGTTGCTTGGATTTTAAAACCCTTCTGTAAAGAATCCAGGCATTGATGATTGCCAAGTCAATCAAATGATAGAATAATCTCAGGTACCATTTTCTAGTTTTCATGGAAATCCTAGCATGTCCCAACAAGCTGTCCATCAGATCCACTCCACCCATGTGCTTATTATAAGTCATTATGACTTTAGGGCAAGGAACATCAATCCATTTGTGGTTTTTTTGGTCAAATCGCTGAATGGTTTCTTCAGGCTGAGATCCAATAAATGATGACAGCATAGTCACCATTTTATTGTCCTTCCAAACTAAAGATGAAATTTCAACACCATCCACATTGGCAACAAATTCAACTGAAGTACCTCTTGATTTTTTGTTCATTTCTGCATCATTGGGTAATTTACATTTAGGAATCCTATTCCTGCAAATTGTCCCAAGAGAGTGAACACCTAAAACATATTATTTACCATTAATAACAGTTACTGAATCACCATCAGGTAATCATTTAATAGTTAATAACTTTATTGAAATTTCTAAACTTTGTATTCACCTTTTTTCCCAAAAAAACCATGAGCTTCAGTGATGTGTAGTAATTATCGTGGTAAATTTTATGATGCATTCCCTCAGGAATGCATCTAGCCAATCTAACTACAACATTAGCACTGGCTCCCAAGTCAACTTCATCTTTTCTTCGTTTTGTTGGGTCATTTTCTTGACCACTGTATATTTCAAAATTATATGCAAAGCCAGACACACCACAGAGCACAAATAGCTTAAAACCATATTTATGTGGTTTTCCTGGCATATATTGTTTCATGTGATGTCTGGCTTTGGTGGCACACATTTGTTTGTCAACAGAAAGGCACTCTTCCAGTGGAATGGATGAAAATTTTTGTTTCACATGATCTATGATTGGTCTGAGTTTGAAAAGCTTATCATGTCCTGGTTCCCCATTTTTGATTAGGTTGTCATTATTATTGAAATGAAGGAATCTTCTGATTCTTTCAAATTGATTGACTGTCATAGTTTGTTGAACTAGTGGAATTCCAATAAGATCAGTCCACAAAAATCGAATGTTACTAATGGCAGAAACACTACTCAAAACGCAAATCCCCAAATATTTTGAAATATCAGCTGGTAGAATGCAAGTAGCTCTATCTCCAATTTCTTGTATGGCAAAAGTAGAACTCTCCTCAGCAATTTTTTGTATTAATTCTGGAGTAATGAAGTAATTAAAAAAGTCATGTGGAGATGCTAAAGCCATAATTTCTTGAGGAAGAGACTCATCACCTATAAACCTAATGTCCCATGTGCAATCTAAATGCTTCCTTCTCCACAGAATATTTTTATATTTCTCAACATTTTCTACAGGGATTTTAGATTTCTTTCTGGATGATTTTATAGTTGAAGATGATACATGCTCCTTATCAGCAGTTGAATTACAACAGGCAAACGCATCCAAATTTTCAAATAAAATTTTCTCATTGACAGTGGGATCATCATCACTGTCATCCATTAGAAATTCGCATTCACTGCCATTTGGAATGTCTTGTTGAAAAATAAAATTTAGAGGCTCTAAATTCCCATCTTCATCTAGCAAAAAATGCTGCTCCAACTCACTATCTGCCATTGTGAAAAAACTGTAAAATAATTTGCATTTCAATAACAGAAATCAAATGCAAAATTATAATTTTTGCCAAATGGCTACACCATGGCTGTAACACACTTTATCCATCAAATGCATGGTGTCCCCAATTGGACTCATAACTTTTTTAGCAATGGAAAGGAAAATTACCTTAGTGATCTTTGTAAAAAGCACAATAAAACGAAACTCTAAACTCCAAAAAAAAGAAAATAATTTTTTTTCCCCAGAAAATAGAGACTAAAACTTAACTTTCTCATACAACACAAGTTCACAATTCACCGGTAAGAAAATAACAATAAACCGCCACATGAGGTCAATTGTGAGAAATTTCCATTCAACAACTATTGCCATCTAATGGCAAAATAGAAACTTCCATTCATTCTCAATAGTCTAAATGCATTGGGTTCCCAGTTGGAAGAAGTTTTAAAGTGTAATAAAGCTAATACTGATGTGTATCCAATTGGATGCAATATGCACTAAAGGGTTAGGAATGTTGCATATGTGCAGAATGTACAACATAAGCTGTTCATTACATCCATTGTACATGAACAGAGACCACTCAATCTTGCTAAAGTGCGGTTTAGTACTAATGACACAAGCGACCTGGGATTGGGATTCCTATTACCACTCTCAAAACAGCTATCAACAATTGTGACAAAATACAATGAACGTGTGTAGAGGTCAGCCAAGATACCAAGAGGATATGTGTGCCTCAACATCCAGGGGTGGAAGCATTATTCGTTTGTTTATTAGTGTTTTAGGGCCCATGACGAACACCCCCCCCCCCCAACGAAAATCCTGGATCTGCCACTGTTTAAGACAGTTGCAATTTTGAACAAATGTGTGCACCGAAGAGATCGGTATGTACGCCAAATTGTTATAGGCCAAATTTGTACGTACGCCAAATTGTCATACGCCGAATTTGTATGTAGGCCAAACTGATTACGCCAAATTGTCATATGCCAATCTGTCATGTGCCAAATTGACGTGATCCTGGGGCATTCTAGCGGCGTCAGGTGGCAAGCTCCTACACCTGAACATTTTGCCAAATCTACCCGTTGCATAGTTGAGAGGGTTCTTTTACATGGCAATGCCATCGTACACCACACGGGACCTCGGTTTTATTTCTCCCCTGAAGGAAGGCGCAGCGGGGGATCTTTCTCGCCCAAAAGAAGCAAAACCACTTCGGCCCAGTATCAAAACCAAACACTGTCTATTATATCACCCTTCATGTCCATTCTCAGGGACAAGGTGGCTACCGGACCCTGACATAGGCGGGAAAAGGGCTAGGAGTTGCTTCGCATGGATACAATGTAAAGAATCATCACTCCATACACTATTCGTAATAGGAAATGATAACTGTAATTTGATATTGCTTCCACGATCACACAGAGGAAACTGGTGATTTCAATCACTACTTACTAAATTGCATGCGTGGAACCAGATTATTAACGACTTAATGAAGATCATGAAGTATACGAGCATGATCGAGGCTTTCACTGCACAATTAATCCACAGGTCATCACTACACAACTTGGAAATATTTTTCGGCATAATGTTTAACAAAGGAAAATAGAAATGTTGATACTTTAAGGTTGATACGTTGGAAGGGAAAAAATGACTGTGCAGTCGTTCAGAGAAACATGAATAGCTATGATGAGCTGGATACTACTCATTACCTGGGCAACAAGTCACACAATTTCAATATTTTATAAATTTCGTACCTTTACGACGACCATTTTTACTTCAAGTCT